>NW_010585823.1:0-42195 GCF_000705375.1 Tinamus guttatus | reverse complement strand
CAACATAGGCTTTGTTTGTTCTTCTGCTTCAGATATTTCTGTGTTTTATAGAGATGAACAGGAAGGATTAAGAGCATGCCTGGATGTTGTTGAAGTAAGTGCACTGAGTTGTGGGCTATCAGGATTTTGACACCTGTGTGTGTGTGAACATGGAATAACTAATATCACTACAATAGCCTTGCCAGCAAAGGCTTAAGATGGCATATTTCTATATACCTTCAGGATATGGCAATATATGAATCGTATTCTGAAGGATAAGTACATCATTGTAAACCTAGAATTGAGAATCCTTATGCTTCCATCATTCAAACAAGAGTGAGTTTTTTTTTTAACTTCACACATGAATGTGGAAGAAAAATATATTTAAAACTGAGTTATCCTGTTACTTTGGTGATGAGCCATATATGTGCCTTTTCTATCTACTTCCTATGACAGAACTTACTTATACTTGCAGTAGCACTTCTAATGATTTCCACTTTTTATGGCATGTCATTTAAAGGAGATTTAAAGGAGAAAAGATATGCAGCTAAGAATGTATGCAGTGTGTGACTGCAGAAACCTGCCTGTTCAAGACTGGCTTGGAAAGTAATTGCACTCTGCTAGTAATGATGTATTAATAATCACATATTAACTGATTCAATATTGTGATACTTTTGTTACCAAAAAAACCCAAAAAATCCTCAATTATGTACCACGAAAATGGAAAATCCTGTTAAGACTGGAGAAAGGGAGATGATCAGGTTTTATAACAATGAGTAATGGAATCTCCAATAGTCTGATCATCCTGACTTTTTAGCAGGGTTAGTATGGATTAGTGGCTTTTCAGGATTTAAAAGGACAAAAACATTAATTCCCTATTTATTTAAGGTTATCATTTGGAAGGTTATGTTAGAATAATTTTAGAGGGCAAGGGAAACTGAGTCATTTGGCAGTTTCATTGGATATGTGAGATATGCAAAACAAGCAGACGAAGCAAATTAGTTAAGACAAACTTCAACATTGGATTTCTGGAATGTAATTAATTCTTTGAAAGTCTCTGTACAATCATTGCTTCCCATTAATCAGGTAAGGATTTGGTTTTACAAAGAAAAGTCAATAACCAATCTCTGCTGCCAGGAATTCACCATTTGAGTTCATTCACTTTGATATACTTCAGATATATGCCAAAATGGCTGGAAACTGCAATCTTTAGCTAAACAAGTATCTGGCTCTATAATGTTCTGTAAGACTATAGAGTGGACACAGTAGCCTTTCTTCTGTTGGATGAGGTTTATGTAAATTCAGTTCCAATGCATAGAGGCTTATAGTTTAGGTCTTTCTTTAATAAATTTGGGCATAGATCGCGGACCACATCCTCTTGTGAACAGACAAAGCTATGACGCAGAAAACTGGACTTTGAGTTTCATTCAGTGATTCAGCATCTGTGCTCTTAAATAGAAACCTGCAAGATACTTGAGAGAGGATAAGACTCTATTCAAATAATTGCTCAGAAATGAGATATAAAAAGGTTATAAAAAGTATTTTTAAGTGGGCAATGAGGGTGTTGGTTTTGATGTTTGGGCCCTGCTTCTTTGGAACTCTGAGTCTGTAAAACAGAGTGTGTTAGAACTGCCAAAGAGGAAAAATAATCTCTTTGCTTTTTTTGATTTTGCGAGGTCTTCAGGTACCATAATAGGCACTCTGATTTGTTAGCATGAAGATCCACTAGTTTGTTGGGATATTGCTGCTATTCAGACATAAATAATAATGATTAATAGTTAAATTAAACCGAGGAAACTAAATCTAGAACATCTTTTTATGTTTTCTTCTAAGTTCTTACATTTTCCTTCCATTGTTCCCTGTGGCTTGAGCAAATATCTCTCCAGAGTCTTCTATTAACTAGAGAAGAAAAATGAAGAGCTGCTATTTAGCTAGCACAAAAAGAGCAGCAGTAGAAATCAACTGTCTAAAACTTACAACAGATGAGTCGTTTACAGGTCAAATGATAATGGGATTTTTTTTCCTTTAGTATTTCCAAATATGGTCAGACACTTCCCCCCACCCACAAATCCATTGGCTTATTGTGCCCTGCCATCCCTTGCATTTGTGGGCTTCATAATTACGCTACAAGATATATCAAGCATTTACGTGGGAATTGTGTTTTATTCTTAACTGGGGAAAAAATCCATGCTTTTGGTAAGGTGCCACAGCTATTCCAGAATAAGAACTTTGGGAAGCGCACAAAGAAGAATTATTTATAGCTATTTCTGATCTTTCTGGACAAGAAGAGTGGGAAAATAGAACATGAACTGAAAATGAAATGAGGATGGAATTTTTGTATGTGATTTATGCTTTACTGGTATTGAAGGTTTTTAAACCCTATGCTCAAGTATAAAAGGAGTGTTGGTCTCAGAAGAAAGGCAATTCTAGTAGACACATCAGTGTAATCATCTTTTCAATAAGCAATATCAATTATTGCTCTTTCATTCTATGTAAGATAGAATAGCAATATTAATTTGTAGGAAAAGAAATTCCTTACTCTGAGCTAGAAGTATTAAAAATGAGGTTTAGGAGAAAGAATTGTAAGAAGAGGTCTATATGGTTGGGGGGTTGCAAAAACTTAAGACAAAATACAAATGGGGCATAACAAAATATCAGGATGTTTTGCTCTATGCTGTTGGAGATATGCTGAAGCTGAGGATAGCATGCAATAACATTTCTTCTACTCTTGGTAGAAAATCAAAAGCATTAATTAGAATTCAAAGCATTGGTAGAAAAAAAACATGAAAATGGAGGGCAATATGGAAGATTTTATTTGTTTGAGACAGTATTACTCAGGACTCGTAAATGGAGGTAATATGAATTTAGAACATCTATTAAAAATCTACATTTGTGTGTAGATCTACTTGTGTGTATTGAATAACAGAATATCTGAGTGAAAACAGCTCAGAAGAAAAAAAATGGATAATGAAGAGTCTGATGGAAACATGGTGTATAATATATATATATTTGGCAGCTAAAGAGTTACTGTGGCAGATGCAGGCATGGTTATGGGATGCAGGACAATGCCCTGCCTGCTGCTAATGTAAAAAACCTTTGATTCCAACTGGCTTGTAAAGCCTTCTAATTTCCAGATTTATTTTAGAAAATCAGATACACTTTAAGAGAAAGCTTAATTTTGTTTTGTTTTCACTTTTCGCAGAAATAGTTACAACTAGAGTTAGAAATATTGCATATGATGCAAAAGTTATTATTAACTGTGTAGTGTTTTGACTATGAGAACAACCATGCACTTCCTGGATTTTAAAGACTGATGATCTACAGAGCTCCATCGTATAGGAAAACCAGGCCTAACATTCCTCTTTAAACTATGCTGACTAATATTTTAACAACCAAAAATATTGATCTTTCCTTTTGACAAGCCTCAAGTAGCACAAAAGCAAGTTACTCAGAGCTAACTAAATGTTAAAAAAAAAGAAAAAATCAGGTTGGTATTTCAGACAATAGCTGAGTATTGTCATGCATGATGTGCACTTTTCTTTTTTGATGCAGACCTTTAAGTTTTGGGATCAGCTTGGGTTTGGGGATTCCTCATGTTTACTGAAAAGAGATATTTTATATATATATGTCTGTCTGAAGAGAGTGCTGTTCAGTTAACAACTCTATGAAATAGACTTTGTATGCATTTAGATATTAAAGGGGCAAACATGAAACAGCCAGAAATATGCAGTCCAGTAATCTTGAGGGTAAAGGGTGAGATGGAAGTAGGAAGGTTCGGTAGCAGAAGATTTTCTTACCTACTTCTTGCCTTGTAACATTTATTTAAATATCTCTCAGTTTCATGCAAGGGACAGATTCTCAACAGACCTTTCTTATTCAAGAGCAGCTCTACAGGAGACAATAGAGAGAATTACATGATCATGAAATTGGCATAAAAGTCATCAGAAGCAGATTTATTAGCTCTAATTAGGGGGTGCAGTGTGATCTTATTTCATTCTACTGTACACAGACTGTAAGGCTATTATTCCATGTGACAGACGTTTGTTTTCTGGCACTTAATTTGCACACAGAATTAATGAAAACTCATCCAAGAACTGATATTGCTAATGTACACCATTAGCATGGTTCTTTCTGTCCCTGACTTCTGCTCCAAAGAGAATTGGAAAGGAGAGAAAATTCAGACTCCGTGGAAAAATGGTATTTATTATCTTTTATAGTGAACCGTTTCAGCCCAGAGAGTGTCAGAAGTAGAGATTATTATCTGCTTTTCATGGTAGTGAAAACCATTTTCAACTGATTGAGCGTTTCTATTAGCTTCTTCGGAAAGAGGGAGTATTTTGTAGACAGATTTTTGCCTGTCTTTAAACCTTTCACCAGCTGAATAACCCCCGAAGTTTAATAGCTGGTAGACATCTGTAGGCAAAAGTAGGAGAAACGAGTTCAGCAAGGAACTGTATCATGCTTCCAACATGTGGCAAAGTGAGTGCCTCTTCACCATCTGTTATTTGTGTGAGGATTTTATTATGTAAATGACCGTACACACTGCATTCCAAACAAAGGAAAATGATTTCCCTTACAGCATGTTGCGACTGCCAGGCTTCTGTGTCAGCCCTGAAACAAATAATAGAAACATCAAAAAAAGCGGCAGACATTTGGGTTCTTGGGTTCTTCTGCTTGTTCTCGCCAAAGCAGAGTGCATATCATTAGGAAGGATTGTTTCTTGCAGCTTATTACAGCCCATAAAGATAGATAGGAAAACAATAAACAGCTAGAACTTCTGTGTTCGAAATAAAAAAAAAATCCAAGTGGATCCTCTGTTTATTCTGCTTCACTACATGAACAGTGTCTGATATGAAGAAATAGTTGTAAATCAAGGGCAGTTTTAAGGCTTATGCAAACTGAAGAGACAACCCTGCAAAAACACAAGGAGTCCTAAAACTTTCTGGTCTTCCTGAGAGCCAAAAACATGGGCCTGGGCCCTTAAATCATCTGCAGCAAATAAGAAGCAAGTTGCTGTGGGATGAGATTGGATACACAAGATGATAATCTGCCCTGCCTGAAATTTTCCAATAAATTACCAATTTAAATTGAAATGTAATTATCTTAACTGGCATATTTTTGGCAGCTGTGATGAGAAAAAAAAATAAAAAAAGTGCTATGCTACACTGGATTGAGTAGAAGCCCATAGGAGTTCTAACACTGGCCCTTAATCAAAGCCTGCAAAGACAAAGGCTTAGAGCTAATCTATGCCAAGCCATGTTGGACAGCATGGCATTGCCTAGAGCATCCTTCTGGTGGCATTTAATGCACCTGGTGCCCTAAGAGTAGAAATTATATCCAAGGCTGTAAACTCTCTGTTTTCTTTCTACCCATCTATTCACCAAGAGTGGCTGCTCTGATAGTGACATAATATTTCATGGGACAGAAAAAAGCACTGCTAGTTTTATTTTATTAATTTATTCTGTCTGTGGCACCCAAATGGTTATCTGCATGAATATGCTTCTTCATTATATATTTCATGTGGTTTAATATAATTAAATGATTATTGCATTCATTGATTTATCTTAAATCTTAATTTGATAATTGGAAAAGGTATACATGGAGGATTAATTGTTATTTCAAGTGAACTTAAATAGAAATAATTGAAATCAATGCCAGACTTGACCAATCTGATAATTAAAGGGTAGTTGGTTACTTACTGCATTGTTTGTATGATTTCCTACACTTGGATTTGTCAGCTATTCCTGATTTAATTATGATTAAGTGTTCAACTTTGCAGATAGTCAATTGCTGGTGCTCCTATATTGCTTAGTTGTTTTTATTAATGTGTTAAATTTTGTTGTTGCAGCAGGTACATATTTCGTAATATAACAAATAATAGCGAGAAAACTTGGCCTTGAAACTGTATGCCAACCCAGTTGTGGCAAGTATTTTTTTTTCCAATTTTGTCTTCTTTATTTTTGCTTATTTCTTATCATCTGGTTTTCTTAGGGATACTTCTAACATGTATTTTATTTTTAAAACACAAATCTTAGTATTTTTTAAAACGTAGCAGCAAGAAGAACAGAATTCCGGTATTGTTCTTACACCAGTAAGCATAAGGTGTAAAAATGGGACTGGAATATATCTGTCTCTTTCGGACTTTTATTTTTTTAGAAGTCCTTAAATTTACATTTTGCTGAACTCTGTAATTTCCATAAAGAACTGTTGTTCTGTTTGTTCACAGAATTAGAAATCAATGGCAATCACAATTTAATTCCTTGTGTTGAACATTTTTTTAAGTCCAAAAACTGTGAAATAGATTTGTTTCCATCTTTGCATATATCAGAAAGTTAAAAATACGTGAACCATATTGATGAATATTACTGTGTCAATTTTTTCTTGCCATGGTGCATGTCTCCTAAACAAAAATACAGGCATTCTCTGGAAATAAATTTTCACATTGATGGCCATCAAAGCATGGTGCACAGCCTGCCAGATATTTTGATGTGAAATGGTCCTGAAAGTTGGGAAGCACTTCCATCAGCCTTTTTAACTCTACTACATACTTCACACACAAAGAATTAAACATCCAACAAAACATCCTCCTGTTTTTTCTGTGAACAGTGACATTTTTATAAGTATCAAGGGTAAAGCTTCTAATTTTCTTCTATTTGCTGCTGTCTGAAGTTCACTGTTCTTTCCACAGTGAGCTGCACAGATGTAGAATTCTCACTTATGGCACAAAGCTGAATTCAACTGCAACTGCAGTGTTCCTGCTGTTTTTCCATTATATGGTGTTTGATACAGCATACGTATGCTAACATGTGATATTTATAATTATTTTATATACTAAAGTTTAGAAGGGGTCTATTCAAGCAGGAATACCAATGACGTTCTTCATTTTTTTGAGATACAAAGATACAACACATTCTATGCAACTATAAGGACTCCGTGATAATTACACTTTTTTTTTTTTTTTCTACCAGTTTGTGTATTTAAACCAATGGGAAAAAGTTGCATTAAAACAAACATTCCCTATATATGAGGTCCTTATAATCTTAGAGTTCTGGAAATGACATTGTGAATATCTCACTTTATTTTTTAGAGAATCATTTGTATTCCATTTCTGAAAGTGCTTTGGCATAAAGGAAGGGAAACCTACTCACACAAGACTTATTGAAGAGGCAATGGAAAACCTGGGAGAAAAAATCAGCCATTCTAGCCGTGGTCAGAATTATAAGACTTTAACTCATGGAGGGTCGTGAAATGCAGGTGAGAGAGTGCACAGCCGTCTAGGGCCTTTGGTCAAACCATGAGGGGGGTCTTAGGAGGTGTTAAAATATTGACCAGTCTTCTAACCTAAGGTTATTGAACAGTCTCTCAGAAGCAAGAAAAAAAGAGAGAAAGGGCATCTGTAAGGGTCAAGAATTTCCAGTGCTGAGTTTGATTTCACGATGCCAGTTGAAGTTATCATAGTGTTAATTTCTTATGGCTATTCTGCAGCAAAACAGGATTTCAGACTAGTGTCAAAATGATAGTTTCCATATTTTTGTAATGTGTAATTATCCATTTACTAAATTCAGCTAATGGTAGAGTTGTTGGGATGGAAGGAACAGAAAGCAGTAGGTAAATTTCATTTACTTGCATCTTTGGCCCTATTGGAAGCAGCAGTTTTCCACCTAATCAGGCTATGCCCACTTCTACATAACTAACACATGTGCCCAGACACCTCCTCAAACAAAGTGTTACTTGCATGTTGCTAAGCTTTAAAATTATGCTAAGCAATAAAGGAGACTTTTTTGAGCTGATATATATAGTATCTCAGTGCTGAGGAACACTGCTTCATAAACAGATGATCATTTTCTGCCTTCTTTCTAGCTGATTTGCAACATTGGCTAAGAATAGGCAACAGCTTTGGCCTATGGTAAGTGTATACAGGAAAGGGAAACAGCAGATTTTATCAGGCTGCAATAAAGCAGGGAACCAGTGTCTGGGCTGCTGGAGATCTGGTGATATATCTGAGATCTAATAAAGTACTGACAGGCATTTGTGGCAGTACAAGTATTTCCTTATGTGAATAATGGCAGAAAATAATGTCTACGTACAGTGAAGTCCTGCAGCTGAAGACACCTAGGATACAAGAATGAATCTGGAGGAAAAAAAAAAAAAAAGATCGTTCATAAGGAAAATATTATTAATTTAAAATCTGACTTCAGGTTGTGTTTACATATACGTATATAATATGAAAAAAAAATCACTTTCCTTACATACATGCATTCATGTGCACACATAGATATATGCACATACATATGTCGTATGGGAGTTTTCCCCGCTCCGCTTATGAAGGCACATAAGAAATCTTTATCTCTTTTTGGCATGTTTTGAGATGATCGGGGATGTAAAATACTGGGCATGTCTAAAAATATCACAGTTTAAGCCAATAGGAAGTACTGAGAACGTGGAAATTCACCGTCTTGAATACTGGATATGGTAGTTCTGTTTCCATTCTTGGAAGAGAGCAGGGATGAGTTTGCAGAAGCCACGGAAAAAGTGCGAAGAAAGCAGGCTTATGAACATTTTTGCCAATGAGGTATTTAGGAAGACAGCATGGAAAACAGACAACCAAGACACCTCATTGTATATTTGTTTAGCATACGAATCTAAATAGTTTTTTCCTCATTGTGGTCTACAAAAGAGGATCATAGCTGGTGTTGCATTAGCTTTGTCTAGCTAAAGTCGGGGGTAACAGAACTTTTTGTGTATGAGTCATGGTTGATTTAATGGAAAGGAGCTAATCTCGTGTTTTTACTCTGCCTGTCTCCTTGTAATACAACTGTGTTCCTGTTTGAAATATTTCTGACTTAATATTTCAATTAAATGATATAGTAATACTATATCATTTAATTTTAGCTATTTCATGACAGTTTCTCCAGCTATAGAATAGCTGGTAATTTAACAGAGATTTCCAGATAAAAGATGGTAAAGCAGACCCCATACTTATCTTTGGCTTGTGTTAGCTCAGTTATTACTAGCAAGTTACTAATAAGTAGTATTTTAAAATAAAATATCTAGATCCAAGATTTTAATGAATTAAAATGCTTCTGGAAAGTCTATGCCTGGAATTTTGTGTCTTGCAGTATGTCTATTTACAGTGAGGTATCTAGGATCCCTAGATATATTTCTCACTTTTCTGTTACATTCTACAACACCTCAAAGAAAATATTTTCTTCTACAACTTCAGTGAAATGAAGAATGAAATGAAATGCAGAAAAATCTGCATTTCCTGTGAATACAAGTTGAGTCATGCCTCATCTAAACTCTGATACATGTTTTCTTGACATGATTGGCTTGATTTACAAGTGCTTCATTTCTGAGGGCAACTAAAATTCTTATTTTGTTTCTCTGATTATGTTATCCACTGGGGTTCCTCTGCACACCTTCCCTTCTCTTCTCTTAGTCTTTGTCCTGCCGTGCAGCCTATGGTGCAGCCATGTCATTGGCCGTGTCCTCAGGTGTATCTTTCAATCCTTGCATAGCTACTCTGTTCTAACACTTTCCCTGGTTTATGTTTTCTTTTTGCAGAGCTTGTTTTCCTTTTGTTCTTTTATTACCTGTGTACAACCTCTAATGCACCTAGCAGCTTTCAGGAAGACTTGAATAGACAGAGCACAGTGGACTGGTTATCTGAGACTTAGTATTCCTTGCAAAGGCCAGTAGCTTAGAGCAAGTCAGTTTATCTTTCAACATCCCATTCCTCCCACACGCACACATCTCTTGTAATTCAGGTAGAGCTACTCTCCTGTTCTGAGCAAAATGCCATCAGATTCTAACGAGTTATACAAATATCAATATTGGTAACAGAAAAAGAAGAAAGCTTTCAGAAAGAGGACCTAAAGGTTTCATAAATCAAATGCCAATTATTCCCCAAGGTGATTGAGGGGGGCACTTCCATTGTAATCAGTCTTGTGAATGTGAAGCAAATGTGAAGGCAGAACAGGACCTTGACTGTCTGTATCTGGACTTTGTCAGGCCATTTGTTTGTGACCAGAATCATATCATTACTCTGGTTTTCAATAAAAGGATGTTCACTGAGGCATCACATCGATATTTTTGAAGTATGTTCCACATTTTCAAAAGAACAAATTTGTCAGCAGAGAATTGAAATGTCTAGCTGTTTTGGTATGCTGTTGAGATTTCACATGGCGCTGCAGCAAAAATGCATTCATTTTTCACCTGCTGGCTCTAACAGGAATGGTTTCCACACATAAATGAAAGCATGTTAACAAGGAGATGATCCAGCCAAACCGTGTTCCTTCCTCCTGACAATTGAAAAACACTGAACAAACAAAACAAAAAGGTGCCAACTTGTTTTCATTATTCAGAGTTCTGCTCAGATCCCCAAATAATATGATGCTGGCAGTATATCTGTGGGATTTTGACAAGGGGAGGCTTCATTTTGCTGGGGCCTGGATTGACTACTGCTTGAATTAGGTTGGTGGGAAGATATCTTACCTGATTGTAAAACTTGCTCTTTTTTTGGAAAATCTTGTCAGGCTTTCATCTTTGAGTGAAATCCTGGGCAGACCCTTGTATGTGTTTAAAATCCCTCAGTGAGATGTGTCCTTTAACAATGACATTTGGAATTTCCATTGAATATGTTCACAAAATCTGCTGATATTTAGTTGTCTGAGGAAGGCTCCTATTCTAGCTGACATATATGGCTCACAGCACTGAGAGATGAAAAGCTTTCTGGAAAACCAGAAGGCTCAACAGATGGACCTTTTGGATATTGAGTCCGGTGTGATTTGTTAATGTGACTCAGAGAGCAGTTACTGGAGACAGGTAGTCACTTTATGACATGATTGTTCTTCTGGGAACTATGGTTTGGTTTGGTTCACTGGGTTTGGGCACTCTGGGTCCCTACTGACAGTCTAATTGGAATAACCGGTGTATTTTCTGTAGCACTGCTCAGTGGAAAGAGCGAAGCTTGAGCTAAAAGGAGCAGAAATCTTTTGAGAGAGTATTATTTTAGCTCTTGGATCAAAACCTTTTGAAGTGTTTGTCATAAACATTAAAAAAAAAATCCAATTGTCTACTATAACAGCTTTTAGACATGGAGGGAGAAAAGAGGACGAGAGGGAAAGGGGACCACATCCGAGGGAGGAGAATCTATTTGGAAAAAGTGTCTCATACAGTTTGGCACCTAGCTCGTAACACAGCATTTCCAACCTGAAAGTTCATTTGAGGTTTATAACAAGTTGCACAAATAATATAAAGCTAATCATGTGCAGAGCCTTGGTATTGTATTTTGCCATCTATTTCAATAGCAATAATAATATACAGGCTGAGAATTTATTACAGAATGGCATAAGTTACTTGAGTTTGCAAATATGTTTCCATTTGAAGCTTATTTTTTATGTTTTTCATTCAAAATTAGGAAAATAAGAGGTTGTTGGCTACAAAAATACTATGTAGGGGCTGGATATAGGGTCATACTTTTCTATTAAGTTTTAATTGAGTTTAACACAGGGACTTTTCATCTAACACGTAAAACCATAACACTGTTTTGTCACAGCTCAAAAAATGCAATCACAAATAAAATGTGTAGTGGGTAAACACACTGATGAAGGTGGTTGCTCAGCAGAAGGCTTAAAAATGTGTTGTTGTAGCCTATACCTCTCAACAAATTGTGAAAGATGTTGTTAGCTATGCTCAGTTTTAAAGCCCAAAATCTTTAAGTGACACATTTTCTGAAGTTGTGGTTGAGCCTTTGTCTAGCACTCCTGAGTACAGATTTATTTAATTCTCATTTTAAGAGCTGCAAAGTTGTTTTTTTTCTTTTTTTAATAACTATCAACCCCTAGTTGTGATAAGTTGATATCAAAGATCCATCTACATCTAAAGTTCTCATCTATACCCAAAGAAAGAATTTGTCTTTTCAGTAGCATACTGCAATAACAAAATTTTCAGTGGATACATTCTTTTCTGTTACTGAAATAATTTTCAAAAGGTAATCACCTCTTTAAAAGCCTTCTTTCTTCTTTTAGATGTTTGCAGACTTTAGAGAAGGTTTTTTATTCTTTGGTCTCACACCATACAAGCAGAGTGACAAATCTTATTTATGACAAATTCTATGTCTTCTATTTCTGTATAAAGATACCTATTAGCATTTTAGCATGCATCTGAGTCATTCTGGTACTTTATCTTCCAACACACTGGATATGAGCTATATAAAAAAATAACATCAGTATTTTTCTTTAGAGAACTTATAATCTTGAATAAACTTGCTGTGGATGGATTTTAACTACTTCATTCCAAAAATTAATGCTGCCCTCTGGGGAAAATTATTTCAGAAAAAGCATTGACTTTGCATTTCTTTACCTCTTGCCATTCTTTCTTTGATGTTTCTGATTCTTGTTCACTACTTTCTCTCTTCATTTAGCAAAATTACTAATTTATGGCCCACTGATACCAATGTTTCTTTGATCTTAAGAGCTGCTGTTTCTTTGTCCATAAGAAAGATGAGAATTGAAAATGTGCAGGATATTCCCAAGATAAGACAAAAGTGATAATCATATCTCAGTGCAAAACTTTTAAAAGAGTAAGAGAAGAAAGGTTGGACTACAGAAAGTAGGATAAGACTACACTTTTTTTGTGACCAATATAGTGCGATATATGTATCTATATATAGAGAGAAATAGTTTGAGTTTAAAATAATTTTTAGATCTCTCATACTCAGCTTCTTTGGGTTATCCAAGACTCTCACTATAAATAATAGAGAGTTTTTTTGATTTATTTGGATTTTATTTTGACAACTGCCTTGCCTCTTTGCCTTAATTTTTTTGTCCACTTGCCATGTTACGCTAGATACAGCATGGGAATTTTCCCACTTATTCTGGTTAGAAAAAAGAGTGAATAGAAAAATCTGTAGATATCTGGAGGGCCAAAGAGGAAAAGTAAGTTTATCTTTCTTCTTCCTAGACAGAAAGTACTGGCAAAGAAGAAGAAACTTATTTCCCCAATTACAGAAACTCAAGTCAATAAAAATATTCTGGAAGGGTTAGCCCTCTAGTTTTTAACCTTGGGTTCTTTGTTCAGTAATAGTTCAGTGACCTTCTTTAGTAAGAGAGTATAAAATGTTTTTAACAGCACAAATGTTTGGCTTAACCAATGTGTGCTGAGATTTCTGTACACATTCAATACTGTTTACACAGATTTACCATATTTATCTGTATGGAGATTACACTGGCCTTGTTGCTGTACCAACTTGCTTTACTAGAGATGTAGTGCCAAAGGCACTTTGAATTCCCATTGATACTTTGAATTCCCATTGAAGTCAGAAAAGGCAGAGGATAGATGACATTAAAATTCTGCAAAGTAATTTCTCTTCTTCAGCATCATTATCAAAAAATATAAAAACTTTAAGTACTTATGCTTATCTTCCCTATCCCTAGCAAAGTTTACATTATGAAAACAGTTTGATGAGCAGCAAGGATTTAGCAGTAATGACAAGACTTGACCATCCCTCATGATGAAATTCCATAATGTTTTGCCTCATACTTTAAAAAGAGAAGTTTCTCTGTCATGGTTTGACACAGTCACGCTCCTTGATGTGCATTATACAATAGCTACAGTGATAGTCACATATGCTTGATTCGACACACATCTGAATTGCAGTGTTGTAGTAGGTTGATGCCACTAGGGCTACAGTCCTGCCATAAGTGCAGCGTGTATAGGTGTTTTTATAGCTGCACTGCTTCAGTTAGGTGTATGAGGTATACAGTTTTATTTAATTGAAATGATCAAATTGCAGAAAGCCCAAATGACTGCTTGATCAATTACTATTGTTTAGTCTTTTAGAAGGATAGTTATATCAGAAAGAAACTCTGAAAAAATGAATGTATTTTGAAAGTACTTTTTTAGGAGCCTACGGAAAGGAAAGTATGAGAAGTTGGCAGATAGATAAAAACTGAGTTAAATTTATAGAAATTGTGTTGAGAAAGTTGAATATTAAAATCAAGACAGATTAGACTATTATTTTAGTGGTAAAATACCACCAGCACTGCTGTAGGTCAGTGCTTTTTAGCAACTTTCTGGAAAAAAATCTTATGCATGTCATTTTTGCTTTGAATTTGTACAGGCTGGTTCTCCAGCTTAGTAAGTAGCAAGAATACTGCTATGTTAGTATTCCATAAAAAATATTGTTCCAGGTATATACTTGAATGAATAGTAATAGTACAAGTATTATAAAACATTGTGATCAAGAATACATGTTTTTTTTTAATGCACTAACTTTTTTCATGCATGTGGAACAATTCAGATTGCTGTGTTCTTACAGCATTTATGGCTGTGCATATAATTTCTAAATGTAAGGCACTAAAACTCTTTATTTCTAATTGTTAGCTTCTACCAGATCGGTAGTGTCATGGTGGTATGTACAGCATAATATCTTTGGACTTCCTGAGGCCTTAACTGGCAGAGTTGTGAAATTAAATGAGGATATTTTATAAATCTATCTTTAATAAATACATATGTCTGTCATGCTTTCCTGTTCAATTTTATAAATCAGACTATATTTAGCTGTCAGATATTCTCAACCCAGTTGTCCTAAACTGTCAAGTAAAAATTATAGTATCTAGGCTCACATCCTTCTCTGAAAATATTTATTTATTCCAGTGACATGTCAAGGACACACAGTCTCCCCCCTCCCATCAGCAGCAAAACTATTAACAGCTGGCTCAAGTCCCTGCCAGGAGGGCATTGTCAATACACAGGAAGAATTTATAATGGAGAAATATCTCAGCCAAGCAAAATAAATGATGCTCGATAGCATTTTTAAATAGAATTCTTACTAAATGCCAACTATAGAGCACTCGGGCTTGTCTTACCTCGTTTTTAATTTAATTGTAATATTTGCCATTCATCATCTTCAACCCCATTACATTCCTGAGTTTACACTTTCCAGAGAAATGTAAAGGCTGGCCCAGCATAAGTCTTTGTGCAGTTTCTAATAATTAACCATTACAGTTCTAACAATGTGATAAAAACTTCATAAATCATTGCTGTAACTTTAGAGAGGCTTGAATCAATTAGCAAGGGGGGTAAGTATTTATTAAGGGAGTTTTCCTAGCCCCATCAGATCTCCTTGAGCTTAGGAGGATGAATAAAGAATAGGACATAGTATGCTGGATGCAGAAAAAGAGTACTAAGGAATCCTTTTTTTTTTTTTAATAAAACATTTTATTACATGTGCATGAAGTGATTTTAAAAAAGAAAAGACTATCACTTCTAATATCAATTTAGAAATTTTAGACCGATCTCTATTTAGAACTACTAAAACTCGCTTGAGATTAGTATGCTGTTAGCATTATTACTAGTTAGCATTCACTAATGTTAGTATTATTACTAGTATTATTAGTATTCTGATAGTATTATTTTGTTAGTTTTGTGATTAGTATCAGTATATTACATAGCTTAAGACAGCAAGAAAAAGAATCTTAATTCTTCGGAATCCTCTGCCCAAGCAAGTGAAAAAATTAATCCCAGCCTACTTTAAATTTGCAAATAGTACCAGGCAGACTAGTCAGAGTTGTTTTTCCCTCTTTTCCCACTTTTCCCCCTTTTGTAAAAAGGGTATATTCTCAAGTATATTAGGAATGACAGTCCCAGTTTTAGTTTGAGCTTTCTATCTTTTATATTCACGTTAGAATGATCTTCAGCAATATTTTGCCTGAAGTGTTTATCCTTGCAGTGTCCTATAAGATGAGGAAATGTAATTTTCTTTTTGTGGTAGCAAAACTGAGTGAAACTTGATTTTTGCCAACTGTCAAAATAAAGGTAGCAAAGTTAGTAAATAAAATAGTTGGATTTTATTTTGATATATTGTGAGAAAGTATTGAGGTGTTTTTGGACCTTTTATGATGGTTATACTGAAAGAATTATGAACAAGTGAGAAGAATAGCTGTTCAGTAGTTAGGCAGACTATATTCATTATGGAGCAAATATGCTTGAATAAAAGAGGCGGGGGTGGGGGGTGTTGTTTGCAGGAATTTCTGTGGAAATTTGCTATACTTTGACTTGATCACTGCGGCCATAACTGTACTTTGTAAAATGGAATTCTCCATAAAAGAATTGCTTTCCAAAGAAGGGCAATACGCTATCAATAATAATACCTGTTACCTCCATGCCAGAAATTAGTGGAATTTTGGTGAATGTGTTGTGCATGGGAAATTAGAGTGAAAGTAGTTCAGAGGACAAGCATTGCCTAACAGTCCTGAGGAGATTCCAAAGTGATTCACTCTTTCTTAAGTGCATGACAATGAATTGAGTTTATCACACATTAAATCAACGGCATTTGACAGGAGAAAGCAATTGACTTGAGGAAGTCTACTGTTAGCTCCTCTCTGACAAAATGTTGTGTTTGAGTGATCATATACTCACTGTTTGGCCTCTATTAGATTGTTTTAATAATATTATTTCTAATGAGTTTTCAGAGAATTAATATTTGATAGTTGACGTGAGAAAAAATTAATCCTGAAATTAAAGCACTTTGAAAAACAGCACGCTGGGATCAAACAATAATGTCTGGCTTGGATTCCCTGGCATGGGTAACTACATAGGTAACAAACACTTGTTTTTTCGGGGAGGGTTGTTTTGATTTTTTTTTTTTTCCTAAAAGCTCTAGGCTAATTCAAGCATTCAATTTAAAGCAGAAGCTGATGAAGAGAAGTCTTATGGAATGTGCTGTGCTGTGATGGATGTTCACTGTGATCCCTTCTGCCCTTGAAATCTGTGTGTATCTGAACTGTCTGCAGAGAACCCATGGAGTTTTGAAAGCAGGTAATTAAATAGCTGCAGTCGTGGCAGGGTACCACATAACAGGACTGTGGAGGCAAAACTGGAGAGATGTGAAAGAGAAAGCAACAACTTCGATCTCTCAAGCCTAAAGCACAGTCTAAGTAAAACTTGCAAGTGACTGGATGGAGAAGGAAACCTTGGATTGCCATCCAGTGAAAGCTAGATCAGAAAGCAGAAAGAAACAGTAATTTAGCTTGGACAGATGCCCTGTTTGAAAAGGACCAGACAAGATGCTGTAATAGTTCTCCTTCATATGTATGGTAGGAAAAAGATATAACAAGTTAAATTGGGTAAGTATAATACTATTTAATCTGTTGAGGTAAGTATGTTCTTGCTTTACAATTTTACAAAATATAAAAAATAAATAATAAAAAAATAAAAAAATAAAGAAAAAGCGACCTGAATAAGATTCCTGCGTAGATCCTCTGTGAAATAAGGAGAAAACAATTGACTTGTGGAATTCTACTGTTTTCCTTGGGGTAATAATATTCCTTCTCTGATTTTTGAAAAGTCTAATTCTTTTCTGTTACATATTCATAACTTCATGATTTACACTCTTGAACTGCTTTCAAAATATTTCATATGAGTATTTTTCCCCAAATAAATTCACGCTGACATACTTTTATGAAATTAATATGGTGATTCGATTTCAGTAATTAGTTGCAGTAAATTCACCTTTAACCTTCAGTGGAATAGAGTGCCATTTCTAAATGCACATCGTGAATTAATCATAAGCTTGTTTCTCTGAACAAATGCTTTATTTGAAAGAATTTATTGTGAAAGAAGTTGTATCATACATAATGAGGTGTTATAAAAGCCCCGAATGATTTCCAGTTACTAACTCCACCTTAAGACAGTTGGAACTCTGTGTCTGGAACAGCTAGAATTAAGTATGGAAGGCCTGATCTAAAGTGTGCTGAAGTCAATGATTTTTTCTCCATTGTGTGCAGTGGACATAAGTCTGCTCAGTTTCATAGGATGAAAAAAAAATCATGAAGTAAACATGCACAAAGCTCATTCCTCAGATACATGTATTTGCTTCCTGATGGTTTTCATAGGACACGTGTGCACTGTGAGGTGACCAATTTGAATTACCCATTTTTTTGAAGGGAATTAGTCACTTTTACAGAGAAATCAATATTCAATAATGGGCGCTGATCAACAGAGAGACTGAATTTTATTGAGCATGCTGATGAGTGTCAAATCTCAAAGATTAGTCTCTATAAGAAGAAAAATTTTCAGATGATATTGAAGAAAGAACACCAACTTCTCATATTCATGTTTGAGGGAAAATGATTTTTTTTAAATCATTTTCTGTATGGGGACAGAAGTATTGCCTTTCTGTAGACTGTCGTGCTCAAAAGGACATGTAGTTATCAGCTAACTGATTTTCCAATTCTGGTTAGTGAAGTATCAGAAAGCTACTCTTTCATTTGTCCCTTTGCAGGAATTACGGTTGTCCAAATGGTTATTTAAAACATGCCTATCTTGAACTTTGATTTTCATATATCTTTGCATATTGAAAATAATGCTGCATATATTTCTAGATAATGAAATGTATTGCATGTTACTTAAAATTCCATAAGACTGTTTCCATATGATTAGCATGCACCAAGGTAATTTTTCTACTGAAAGGTAGTTTTTCTACTGGACCATTCACATTCCACTCTGGATATTCCCATTTTATTTTAGTGCCTTTGTGACTGCAGTAACAGCTTTTAGTAACTGGTCACTGTATCTCCCTTTTGGTACGGTTCCCTTGTCACATTATCTCACATGCTTACTGGCTTTGGATATTGTCATCTAATATGGCAAATATCTCCTCAGTGGACAAAGCAAACAAACTTCAGTAAGGTTTTTTGGAGATGTCCTCGATAAGGTTTGGACAAAACTTAATAAAACTCAACTGACTGCCTCACTCTTATGTCCGTCTTGACAGGAACACAATATTTAAACAGTCAAGAGATATGCCATGCTTCCTTTTCTCAGAAAATGGTTCTTTAGTGAACACTGAAAGATCAGCAGCAATTTCAGGCTACTCAATGTTAATTACAAAGAAAGAAAAAGGAAAAGAAAGCAGTAGACAACACTAAATTTGGAATAAAGGTGTACATATTTTTTTTCGGTCTTGTATTGCTTTCCTTATAACACTGAAACAACGACACAATGTCTTCTTCTTTTACAGTGATTCTTACAAACTGGAAGGATTTTCCTTTTTAAATTCTAGATGGCACTGGAGAAGACCAGCCATTTTTTTTGTGCTTCATTTCCTGATCCTGTAAACACTTATGGATTTTGGTTAGCTTTAAGTGAGAAGGTTTACTGACACTCAAAGGGACTACTCAGAGGCTTAAATTTAAGCAGGTGTGTAAGTGTTTGTGGAACTAAGGCTTTTATATTTATTGACTGACACATTTACTACTCTATGGGGAGTACTACACAAAAATACGTGCTTGCAATGACTTCTTTTTTTCTTTTTGGAAAGACCACTCATCAGTCCAGTCCCTAACGCAGCTCCAAAAAACTGTTTTGGGGGGAAGATATGATAGTAGTACCACAAAAGGGGGACTTTGGACAGGGCTATGCACAGCTGTGATGTGAAGAAGGGCTTGTAGGATAGAGTGGATGGTCCCTAGTACTGTCGCTTGTGTATACTGCATATGTAGCTGATCAGTTGGTGTTACTGGTAGAACTGCAGCTCCCTCTGAGAAATACACTCTTGTCTGTGCTAAGGAGAGGAGTGCTGACATAGCTTTGAAAAGACCAGCTAGAAGTATAAGAATCAGACAGAGGAAATGATTCTGATGACTGAATTATATTATAGGAGTCCTTTTATAAGGGTAGCATTAGGGCTGTGACAGCTACCCTGGCTATAGATTTTAATAGTAGGTGTAGAAATGTTGTTTCTTCTCTGGATAGCTTCCAGCATGATTTGGGAGGGGATCATATCAACCCAACTCTCTGTAAAAAGCTGTTTTTTCTGTCTTTATGCTGATACTTCATTCCCGTTTTAACATATGAGCAAAAGAGATTTTGCTCATGTGATCTGTAGAAAAAAAGTCAGATTTCCACCTTGGAGTGGAAACCTTGGAGTTTAGGAGGTATTTCAAAAAAATTCCCCTCATTAATTAATACCTTAAAGGATTATGAAGGATTAAAATGTTTTAATGCTATAAATGACATGCATTTTTTAAAAAAACAATCCTGGAATTGATTTAGCTTGCATGTGCCATTCCTTTTATTAGTATTACACTTAGTCCACTGAGTACCATTGATATAATTTATGAATCTGTTGAATTCTATTTATAAACTTCTTCCAAGGAAATACAACTTTGTGCAAGGAATCAGTCATTAAAATGCATGAAGATTTAAAAAGTTCTCATTTATTGAATAATGTGTTGTATTTCTGTATTTTTGGTGAAAGTCTATGAAATCACATGGTGTATGAGAAAATGTATGCCAGAATTTTCTTATGATCTGCTGCTTGGTGTTTTGGTGTGCATATTTGTTTTAAATTGTACATTCACCTTGTAAAATTCATTTTTTCCTAACTACATTATATTGCCATTATAAGCAGTCTAGTTAAAATGACACCTTTTTATTATAGGTCTGTCTACTATTAAATCTATGGTAAGAACTCATCAACCTTTCTATTATAAATGTAAAACCCTATTTTCAAGGATGTAAAATTTCACAATAAATATTCATTCCAGGCCTTCATTTGGCCTATAGCATATCATCTAAACAAAAAGAAAACTCTTTATTATAGAATTTATTTAGCCATTAGAATATATTTTAAATCAGCACAAGTAGAAATAGTTACTTGTTGGTTTTCTTAGAATTTGGGAAGCTGGAAGAGGAGGAAGGTACATGGCTGAATAGTGCTTCTTGTAACAGAGAGTTGTTCCTCTACGCCCAGCCTGAGGGGCAAATGTGCGTTTGGATTTTTTTGTTTGATTTTTGTTTCTTGTACATTGGTTTTCCAGTGCATTTTTGGGAAATCACTTTATTACTATGCCCAAAATTTATTTTGGATGCCCCATCAGTTGCCCTGGGAACTTGACAAGTACTTCTGGTAAAACTGCTCTCATCATCATCTCAAATATTTGAGTCCAAGAGAGTTTCTAGAAAGTAAATGTGTGATGTCCATTCCACTGCTTATCTAGTGTAGATTAAGATAGGAGAACCTTGACAACAAACTAATACGAAAGCAGAGCCTGCAGTTAGATTTTAATGTTCAGACTTTTCCTATTTTGCCATGTTCCTCTGACTGCAACCAGTGCTTAAATTTAAACATATTTCTGAAGATAAACAGAGCTATTTCAAATTTTGTTCTGTAGATACTGCTGTTTAGAAACTTCTGCCATGGTATTTCTGAAACAAGTAGTTTTAGAAATACTTGAAGTCACTGTTTCATGATCATCTTAAACTTTTGGGAAAAGTAAAATACACACATGCTAGTGTTAGTTCCAGGCTGGACAAGCTCCCAGCTGGCCACACAGGGTGGCCCACTGACGTGCTGCTCCCCATGTCACTAGGACGGTCAGACTGTTCCCCTCACTATCAACTCCCTCTTGGCTTGACTTAAAAGCAATTGTGAAAGTGCAGTCAGACATACTCAAATGACCTCTTCAAGACCTTCCAGGGAATGGCCATCATCATTACACAGTGCTGGGAGGGATATTCCTGAACTTTTGCTGCCATGCCTTACCTGCAGGCAGACAATTGTGCTCTACTGTAAATGGAGCTTCCAGCTGGCCACCATCATTAGGCCTTTATTGACCATATTAAAATTAGTTTAATCTAATCGGAGTGAAGAAGTAATGGCATACATACTATCTGCTTTTGAAAGCGCTGAAACCAGCCTTGGTTGGCCAAAAATCTGGATATATGTCCAAATAAGTAGGAAAGTGCAGGATTCTTGACCACTTGGAACCTGAAAGTGCCTGAGCTGAGAGAAGACCGAAAGCCTCAGATTGCAAACCATATTAAAAGTAGGATGTTTCATTGTTGTCTTTGTGCCTTTTTTTGTGATGATTTTCAAGACTTGGCATTTGCAAACAGGTTCTGCAAAGATTTCATAGCACTAGAAAGAGTGCGTGGAGGATTTCTGTGGTTGGTAAGAAAAAGAATTTGCTCTAGCAGGAAGCATTTTATTACACTCACTGTTTTATTTTGAAGGGTTTCAGGGATTTATAAAATAAAAATATGAAACAAGAAAAGTCTCTTGACCTAACAATCATCAGTGAATTTTTTGACAACTCAGAGGCCTCCTTTCTCTCTGCATCTGCAGAGCTGGTCTCACAAGTTTTCTACATTTCACATTTCTCAGCTGCTGCTTAAGATCTCAGTATTTTTGCTGCTCTCCTAATTCTTTGTGCACTTCTGCTCTGCTGCCTTCCTGCTTTTTCCCAATGTTATCCTGCCTCTGTTTCTTTTTTATGTCTTCATTGTCAGGAGTCCAACTCCTGTCAGAAACTTTGGTTGAAACTGTAAAACAGTCTTGTTGCTAAGGAAAAAAAAAAAAAAGGATGAAGGTGGTTAACTCAGAAATGACTGCTTTAAAGATTTTTAGGCCTTGAGTTGTAGAAGTCTGGAGAAAATTGGGGATGAAGGTAAAGGTTAGAAAAAAAAAGAAATTTTGGAAGATCTGGGGTTTCTTTTCCCTCATTTCTCCCTTTCCCTTGACATTTTTTTCCCCCAGTTTTTCGGTTATTGGCAAAAGTTACATGGGAAAATGGAAGAAATAAAGAGGATTTGCTCTGAACTCGAAAAGCTGTAGGAAATCATTAACCAAAAGAAACTTCTTTGACGTTGTCATTTTGTTCAAAGTTAAGTTTTGTTTAATACTAAAAAAAATAATAAAATGCCCAGAAGAGCTTCATCAAAGCTCAATCACTTCTGCATTTCAATCTGTGCTGGTCAATGCATGTTTAAGATCAGTCCAGGCTGCATGGAATTTTGCTACATATGGTTATTAAGTGGCATTTATCATGGAGTAGGCAAGACAGGGAGTTATTCATGGGACTACACTCTTTAAGGCATTTCTTCCCTTAAAGAAATCAAACCAAAGTACTCCCAAAAGTAACAAATGCAGCTATGCTGCTTTGGCTTCAGAAAAAGACCACCTCTGTTAAGCAATGATTTATTTATTTTTCTTCTGGTCCCTTGGGAGACTCCTGAAGTTAGTTTTTCCTCTGTTTCCTGTGATAGAAGCAGGATGTTATGAAATATTTTGATTATATGTAATGTATGTGTATGAAAATGTGATATATGGTAAAATGAGGTATAGCAAAAAAAAAATACCCCGTATATATGCATTTGGGTTTGTCCAAAAGAGGAAATATGGAAGGTTTTCATAAGAGTATAGAGGAAAGAAAATAAGCACATAAAGAGAAAGAAATATTTGAAGAGAGAGGAACAAAGCTGAAAATGTATAGGAGCTTTTATTGTTGAATCAATTTTTTTCTGATAAATTCTTGGAAAATATGCAAAAATATTACGATACATAAAACAATAAGTATTTTTTCTTATTCTTAATACAATTAGTTTCCGTTCATTTTTAAAGCATATTAGAACACCATTTCATACCAACTAAATCTAATTCATGCTATCTATTCACATTATTGAAATTCAATTGATTTGTAATGATTTGGATAAGGTACATAAATGTGTTTTTTGAGCTTTTATAACTATATGTGAAATCCATGATACTTAACCTTAACTCTTGCGTGCAGGGAAATTCCTACTTGAAATACACCCACAGAATACCCCACGATCATGTTTACATCTATATACGTGATAGTTATGAGAACTATTTTTAGAAAACATACCCATACTTCCTTGTTATTATAAGAAACTGAAGAGAAAATTGCTGACAAAGCATCTCTGCACTGAGCTACTGCTAGCTAGGTATCTGATCAAAGAAAATAAGTTTTAAAGTCTCTTTTTAAAATGATTACTTAAAATTTCTGGTTTATTTTCACATAAATTAAGAAGTGGACCTTTCCTGTTGGCAGATCTATATGATTTTTCTCTATAGTGCTATGGGTTGGGAACTCTTCTGAGTGTGACTTTTGACGTTCTCTTTTGTTCAGTGTTTAATAGCAGTACATTAGTATTTTGTGTAACTCGTTACATTTCTAGGAATGCCTTCAATGCTGGCATTTTGCTTTGCACTGCGTTATGAAATTGCATGTTAAAATGACAGGAAATTTCTTTCTACTGTGCTTGATATTTTCTTTTTTCTTTCCATTTCTTCTTTTTTTTTAATAAAAAATACTGCTCTATGATGAATAGGAAAACTGTATTGGCAACTCTTCAGAGCCTGAGGGGCACATCTCATTTGATACTTATTTACATAAATTTGTTCATGTCTTTGTGTTTAATTCCCTTAGATTGTGACAGTTAGAAGAGTAAAATATGCTAGCAAACAAAACAGTTAAGTTTGGATCTTTTTTTTTCCCTGTTTGTTTCTCCCTTGTTTGTCGCTTTCTTTTTATCTCCCATGTTACTCCTTTCAACTTATGACATCCTTCCTTCCTGCATCAAGTTGCAAGAATATGCAACTTCAAAGAGCTCCTTATAGGAAAGAAACTCTCTCAGTTTAGAAGTTGGGCCTCACAGTTACCTGATATTAGCATATGAATGGCATTATTTTCAAGATTTCATATTAAAACAAAAATCCTTTTGTCAGTTTTAAGCACTTCAGAAAGATGTATTTCCTCTTTTCGTTGGTCATTTCTCAGGCAGCTCTCTGAGAACTGCTAAAATTACAGCTTTAGGACTCTTCATTTCCTAATTTTATGGAGTTTATTATAGAAGTTTTTTCATTCCAGGACGAAACCTTTCCTGCAACCCGACATTGCTACTGAGAATATAGAAATGCAGCCTGGAAAGGGATGCCCAGGAGGGGATACCCACAGTGCCTAACTTTGCCTAGAAAGGTCAGTCTTCCTAATTTACCGCTATCCCCAGTGGAGGAGGAGTCAGAGACTTTTCTGGGGGATTTGCAGCTCCAATATTCAAATCCACAGTCATCCTTTGGAGGACCCAACTGTCTATGCTCTCTGCATAAGGAAGACCCAAATCTTTGTGAGTCCCCCTTCATCATTCTTAGAGATGAGGACATCAAGGATCCCTAAAACATGTTAAAAGCAAGATAATTTCAAAAGTGTAGATATGTTACTAAAATGGTCTTATGGACTTTTTTTTTCTGCTTCTTTCTCAGGTGAAGCATAATTACTGCTATGAAAAATGTGGGTTTTTTTTTTCCTGTTTCACCAGAAGTTACAGGAAATTATATTCCACCTTTATATTCCAAACTAAGAAATAACTGAATGCAATTTAACCATGATGTGTCATAATCATTTTCAAGATAGAAAGAGACTTTCTAAGTTACCAGTGTATAGATCAAGAGTCTTAAGTGTGTCTCAAGTGATGAGATGGTCACAGGAGTTTTATGATCATAAATAAATTTTCTAATTTATTGGACATGCACAGCTCCTCTAAAAGTCTGGATAGTTAGAGGAATAAATACATAAATACACACCTGAACAGAAATATTTCAAGTATCTGTATAAAAAATAGATGTAAAAAATGAAGATATATTTCTTCCAAATCTTATTTAAAGACATCTTGCATTGATTTCTTTATAGTAATATATTTGATATGGAGGAATTATTAAATTCTCTATTTAACCATGCTATGACAATATAAATAATATGACTTCAGCTTTTGTATCAAGCTCACTAATTATTGTCTTGAACCTTATTTCAAATGTCCTAAAAATAAAGGGCTGAAAATCTAGAGCTACCACCCAGTGCTTCTGTCCCTGAGGACTATAAGATAGGTCTTATAAGATGGGTTTTATTTCACCTTTTTCTTCATGTAAAATAGAAAGATGGCTCTGTAGCTATGAGATCTTGTGCAATTTTCAGTTGCGCTGTGCATTCAGGCTGGCAGAATCACCAGATCTAATGTATCTTATCAAAAATTCATCTCTCCTTGACAGTGATCACCCAGGATTTCAGGCTGCTAAGAAACCTCCAAGACTTCTTGCAACATGAGGATAGTTTTGTCCTAACTGCAGTCCTCCCAGTCCTAAGAATACCTCTGCTTTTCGATTTCAGGAACATGTACCTGTATTTTCATATGCTCTCTGACTGTGAAATATACTGCCCTTTGCCATAAGCCTGGGGCATTTTGCAGCCTTCTGTTCAAACTTTTCAGTAGTGCCTGAGGCTTTATAAAGGATAATTCCCCTTTGCCAGGAGGAAATTCATGTATACTCTTATTAAATTATAATTTCCTAATGGGGAAGAGAACCCAGAAGTACACAGGAGGGAGAAAGAGCAAAAAAACTTGCATGTAAGACTGAAACACAGCAAAAGTATTGCCCTGGATGTGAAGGGGCAGAGACAGGGCTTTTGCTACATTACATTTTCTATTTTACATTTATATTTACACTTAATTATTGATTTAGAAGATTTAAAATATATTTTAGAACATTTTTAACCTTACAGAATAGCGATAACATTGGAAACTCTCTAATTTGTTGCTTGCCACTTGCCCCAACTATCCATTACTTGTGGTGTTATCTGGCAGACAGACCTTAACAGATTTGCTTTGTAGTGGATCGGTGAGTCAAACTCTTTTTTTTTTTTAAATGTTTTGTCAGTGCCTAATACATTGAATCTTTGTGTCCATATTAAAAATGACAGCAATGGTTCTCTATATTTATGATTTTAAATAATATACTGAAAATGGATATTGGATTTTTAATCTCTTGAGCAATTCTTATGTTTTATTAAATCCTTTGGCATTTATGGCTATTGAAATATATGAACAGAAAATAATTACACTTTTGAAGAGCATGACTTAAGCTCTCTCTCTAAATATGTATATCTATATTTTAACAGGTGTAGGGGTATTTGAACTGCACATGTTGGGACAACTTACATATTTCAAAGGTTCTGCTATATGGGAGAACCGTCAATTTTTTTAGAATTAGCAAGAGCAATTGACTTAGTATTCTTGTATTAGCTTTTAATATTTGTAATTACAGAATAGGGATATTTTGTCATGGCTTATCCTTACCAGAAATGAGTGAAATCTGCTTGCTATTCTTAAGATATTTCCATTTTTCTGGTAGCTCTGTGCTTTGGTAATATTATAATTTAAAACTTATGCAAGTATATTGTTAACTCGCATAATAAGGTATGCAAAATATGATGTGAAACATGCAGTAAAAATAGTTTATAAATTCTTATAAACAGGAGATGTCTTGGCAATAAAACTATGCAATTAATGGTTGAGTGAATCTGTTTTCTTAATACGGGAATAATCTATTTTTTTTCCAGATGAAAGGGATTATAAAGGCAGTAAATCTCTAGACTGCTTGTGGTAGCAGCAGAGGATTGAACTTGTATTTTGTAGCTTTATAATCCAAACATACACCATTTCCTGAAATTTTGTTAATAAGGCTAGTATTCATGCAAAATTACAAAAGAACAAACTAAGTTAAAAAGCTGGTGTTAATGTGATTTATCTTTATTGTCATTCCTCTCTAACAGTAATTCTGACTTGCAAGGAATAAATTAAAACAACTGTAGTTTTTTGAGCCTGCACAATTTTTTGAGCCTGTTCTGAGAAACACTTGTTTTGAGAGATCTGAAGGTTCACTCCCATTTCTATTAGACTTTTAATACAGATTTCCTCAGCAGTAGAAAGGAGTAAATGGTCAATTACTGTGAAGACAATGCTACTTTTTTAATGGATCTTTCACAGATGCAAAAATTGTATATGGAAAAAAATCCATTTTTTATGGAATATTACTTTGACTTCCTATACTGATTTTGGTGTTTGAACCTTTCTCCAGATTTATACCAGTTGTAGGTGATTAGCAACTTCTCCTGACTGCCTTTGCAAACTCCTGTTTGTTTAAATTTGTCAGGCATATCATTTATGGTGAATTCAACTTGTAACTTTATGAGATGTGACAGTGCCAAGGTAAGTATGTCATAAAATTGCAGTAACTTGGAGCACACATTGATCAGGTCTGTGAGCTCGGTGTGGGCACCAGTGGTGCTCTTTTGTGTGGATGGGAGATAATATGTTTGAAACATAGGCCTTGAAACATAGCTCTGTCCCTCTGAGTTACTGGGGTGGAGGAACTTCTAAGCACCGTGTGGAGTGCCCTTGTCACATA
Organism: Tinamus guttatus; assembly: GCF_000705375.1. The sequence goes on along the minus strand of NW_010585823.1, from coordinate 14,168 downwards.
AGCTACTGAGTTCAGCCCTTTTTGTGGATTTGGATATGCTTTCCGTTGAAGTGATTTTATTTCATTTCAGCACATAGAAAGAGATAGAAAATTTCAAAATGCTTCAGAAAACATAGTTACTTCTGACCAGCCTTAACATCAATACAATCACTTCTTGTTTACTTGCTGGATGATGTATAGATATAGCTGGATGATATAGCTATATAGTCAGTGTCTGTCTTCTTCTGTGTTTCTTCTTACTTTGTACCATAGGTTTGATTGTTCTGACATTTTTTTTACTCTACTTCTTTAACTAATCATATGTGTCTTTAATAAAAGAATGCTACAGGGGATTGATTTGCCACGATTCTCTTTGACATTGCACTGTATATTTTCCAAGACTATAAAAAGGATCAGGAAATTCCTTTATGCCTAAATTATTTATATGAACACAAAGAGAATATGATGGCAGAGTAATCTTTTATTAATAAACCTCTTAGATATTGGTCTTGTTGCAGATGAATTCTGTTAGGGAGGCCTGTGACAGCCCTGGAATGGCAAGTACCAGATTTATGCTGGGAGATGTAACATTCAACATAACTGATATTTTCCAATGCAACATGTGAGTGAGGACAGGACCTTCAAAAACATAATCTATTAGATTTTTAGTTTGAAATGTTTTCAGCTGAAACTACTTGGTATGCGGTGGGGGCTTTTGTACAGTGGGAAGAACAAAAAAATACAAGTCAGCCCTCTCTCTTATATTCTCGGATATCCACCATTTTGAAATGTTCCATACTCTTTTATTCCTCATCTTGGAGACAATGCTGTTCTCCTCAGTCTTGAACATTCACAGTGAAGCAGTTTAGATCATCTTTAAACATGGTTCTTCTTTAGAAGAAAATCAAATGGCTGCAAATAATAATTATACCAGTTAACCTATTATATTGTCTCCTGTTAGGGTAAATTCTTAACTACAGATAAGACTATGATTCATATTTGATATTTTTATAATTTCCAAAATTGTCCTTTTTTCCCTACATACAAGTAAATCAGCAATAGTTAGATTATATTCTGAAATCATTCTGAGCAAGAACTGTAGCAATCTCTAATTTAAGAGAAGAAAATATATTTTTTGGTTATTTGGAAAGAATCTGATGGATATGTGCTATATGTTTCATATGCTCTATGATTACATTTTTTTTTCTTTTGAGATGTCTTGCAGAGTAAAGTAAATCTGTACACATTTCAACCTTCTCATTTCCCCAGTCAGTGTTTACTGGGTAATAAGGTCAGTTCAAAGTGTCTCGTATTTTTTCAAATCTGGATTTTTTAAAACTCCATGATAAAATGTTGCATATGAAGCACTTTGTGGTTTTAAATTTTGGTTTCCACTGTCCTGTATAAATGTAAAGCATAATACTTTCCATTAGAATAACTCAACCTCTCAGTCTTTTAATAGAGGCATTGGACACTTTAAAAAATAGAGTAGAATCCATTTTGATAATGTTGCATCTTCTCTCTGGGGTCCAATCTATATATTTCTATCTCTCAGATTTCTCTTTTAATATTCTGAATAATGGTTATTGGAAGAGAAAACAGAATAGTTTATCTTCATTTCATTTTCTTTTCACTATTTCACTTGCCCTGCCTAGTCTATACAATTTCTTCTTGGATTGGAGGAAAGTGTGAAGATTTATATTACTTTCCTCTGACAACATATATCCTAGATGCAAGATATTATTTGCAAGCATTCATGACTAAACTTCTAATGTTTTTAAAAAATACAACTGCCCTTAACCAAAACTTAGATCTTAGATCTTCAAAAAAACATAGACGTCTTCTTCTCTTTATCCCTCTGCATATGCAACAAAGTAGAAGCTTTCATAATGGAATGAGTGGTCCTCACATCACCTCCAAATGTTACTGCACTTCACATGGCTGAATAAGGAACAAGCACCAAAACAAATAACCTTGGATTACTCAGCAAATCAACAAATTGCTGTGGCCTTTTTTCTCTTTGCATTTTGAGTAGACTAGGAAAAAAAAAAAAAAGGAGTTCTGGGAGGTCAAAATGTCAGAATATTACAAGAAAAGAAAGTTTCAAATTTTAAAACCTTCACATTTTAGTGAACCCTATTAATGTAGCTATTGATGAGGATCTGTCAGTATTTCCATTATAAGCTGTTTTATAGTTTTATGTAATTTTCCATATAAAATCCCTCTGGATTAAGGTGTTCATGTGTAATGTTTTACCTAGGTAGCTTTGCCTTTTTTTTCTAACTTTAATATCCTAATATATTTTCTACATTTTTTTATTGTTTAGTCTATCTTAAGATGTTTGAAATGCCAATACCCAAAAGAATACCTAATACCCAAAAGAATATCAAATGCTCTACAAATCAAAGCCTTCCCCATCATTCAAGGTTTATTTAGGAGTAAATGATAGGAAAATACAAAGAAATCTCCTAGCACATGCTATATGACAGTCCAAAACCCATGAACTCTGTTATGAAAAGTAAATAGATGACTCTGTCCTTCACTGCCAAGCTGTTCATCCATAATGTGGGGTTGGTCTCTGTTGTTGTTAACTCTAATATATAAATCAAATCAGATGAAACCAGAATAGTGATCTGACCCTTTGCTTGTTACTTAATCCCAACAGAAACATTTGTAATGCTTAAATCCCCTTCTTTTCCTTCTTCCTATCTCTCTCACTTTCTGGTTTCCACTGGGGAGAGAAGAGTAGAAATAAAATTGAAAAAAGAAACTGGCTGAAAGAGGCAGAAAGAGGACTAAGGAAAATAATACACTAAGGCTGATCCTTTATTAAGACCTGATGTAAAACACCTTTAAATCAAAGGAAAGTCATGCTGGTATGTCTGGTGTCATTAAACCAAGTCCTTAATATGTTCGCTAAGTTTCAGTTAAGTCAAAGAGTAAATATCCAGTGACATTCATACTAGTTGGACAGGGCTCTAAGTCAAAAAAGGGCATGAAATTAACAGAATTTTGTCACTTATCAAGTTCCTGCTGAGCTCATTTCAGGATCAAAGCCTGTGGCTGTGATTGTGTTGCTTGTTAAAATAATGGAAGAAATATTGAGAGAAAAATAACTAAATCCAAGCCAAGGGGGATAAAGAGCATGGGTTTATGATGAACAGATCTTGTCTTACAAACCAGAATGTATTTTTTTAATAGAATTACAAAGGTTCATATTCCGCTGTATTGGTGAGGGCTGACTTGTAAAAGAACCACCAAAGTTTATTCCTGGTAGCAGTTACCTATGTGAATAAAAGTCCTAAACAGGACCTGAGCTATAATTAAGAGTTGAATGTAGAGTAGAGCTGGGTAGAAGGGTTGGTACTGCCTCATGACTTTTTCTGATCAAATGTAATTTTTTAAAATCAGTTTTGTGATGTAGAAGCCACCAGGGTGTCAGTAGGAGATTTTCAGTTTCCTCTGTGTGTAACGTTGTCAGGCAAATTACTATCCTGCATGAAGCACTATTTAAAAACAAAAACAAAAACAAAAAACGAGAAAAAAGGCAAAGCACAGCTGCTGTAAGGTGCCTACTGGAGTACCATGTGAATGTGACTTTATTCAGTTACAATTACAAAATGAAAACTGCATAAAGGAGGTTCACACACTGAAATAGAAAACATTAGGAACGTGAGGATTCCGCTAAGGGAGCGAGAAGCCATGAAAAGTATTATCAGGTATATGAGGAATTGGTACACTAATGGGATTTAAGCCTTTTGGAGCCAAAGCAGTTGGCCTGCATTTGCAAGGTTAATACCTGGTGCGTGGAAATAGTGATGTAACTATTAAACAGCCATGTGAAAATCCATCCTGTTGTGGAACGGGCTGGTCAACAGTGTGAATTTCCACCATACAATGTCTTGGAACTAACGTTTTGGGTGGATCAACTGTGTATCAAATTGGAGGGACTCCAAAAAAGAACAATTAAATTAGAACCAGAGAGAAATGTATGTAGTTTTGTGTAGTAGATAAAGGAGAGCTTATCTGCAATGATATAGCTATATCTACACCTATCTACAAATGTTCGATGAAAGAACAATGTAATAATCCATCAGGCATAAGGTGTGAGGTTTGAGAGGGGATAATGTGAAATAATGTCTGGAAGAACTTTGTGAAATACATTCGTTTCTTAGGTGGAACACGTTGTCTTAAGCATGCAAACTAACTTGCCTTGACATACATGTAATGCATGTGAAACCCTGTGAATGAGTATAGGATATCCCACCGCAGCATAAAAATTCAGTAATCCCTGATGCAGCCAGAAGGTCCTTCTTTATCCCAGACTGGTGCAGCAAGTGGTTTAAGGATAGAACTAGGCATGAAATACTCTGGTGTTGACTGTTAGTTATTGCAGGATCTTGCTGGAATTTTTCCTTCTTCTTAGGTCTTTTTCAGCATAAGCCATTGCTTAGTCAGGAATTCCCAATGTGGAAACAGCAGAAACATTTGCATAATTTTTTCTCATGTCAGAGCATTATGACTTTAGACTGTGTATTTTCTTGCTTCTCAGCTGGTATAAATTATCATGCCACTGTGGAAACGAGTTGTACTTAAGCACCTGCCACTTACAGGCCTCCAGTGTTTACTATTTTCTCTTGTCGTCAGTGTAAAGGAGTGGAAAGCATTATTTGCTAGTTCATTTGATAAGATGAAGTGAGAAAATTAAAAATCCTATGTGCTGATCCCTGAGCTACAATTCAAGAATGGAGAAGGTAGTTATTACTAGTGTGAAAAATAAAGTTTCACACGGAATTCTTCATTAGGCCAGACCACACACTAGACAGAGAACATGAGACTCCATCTCAGCCCTGCATTTGGCCAGGATTATTTGGAATGAAATAGAAAGCCAAGCTAGAGTAGAAGAAAATATCATCATGTCATTTTTTTGTTTGTTTTGCATTGCACTGCTTTTTGTTTAATGGTGTTTAGGGCTAGCAATACTGCACTTGGTGAGGTAGCATGATTCCTATCATCTGAGTGACAGCCCATGTATTTCACTGTTGTCACGGAGTAACTAGAGTGCTAGTCATCATTCTTTATGCAAGCATCTAACTACATATAGCACTCCTGGAATCTTTACCTTGGTAAAGACTGTAGGCTTGTTGCAGCATAACTAACTTAGTTAGTTCCTCCCTGAATGATGTAGGATACATATTATTCTTATATGTATCCAGGAATCCATCTCAAGGTAATGCAGGAAAATACCCCCCTTCTACCTTAACTCCACCCAGTAAAGAAAACAGAAAGATATGGCAGCAACATTCCCCTGGGAGCACTGAACATTCTTTATCAGGGGACTCCTGACTCCATTGTGACTTTTCTGCCCAGTGTGAGGATTCAGGGACTTCTACTTGTTTTGCTGACTTTTCAGATTTGAAAGTATCAATATCTTTTATAGCTCAAATAAAGGAAGGTTTCTGTATGGGTTCACTCCTAATGGAGCATCTGTATACAAACAGTGGATGCCTGGTTTTGGTTTTAGCCTCATAAATAAGAGGTGTTGGATGTGATCCAGCATTTCAGTGTGGGAGCCAAATAATAGACAGCCTGGTCACAGCTAGCAGTCACAGCAGTAGGGCTCCCAAATATGAGGGGGAAGAGGGAGAGCAGGTATAAAATACACAGTTTTTATAGGTTAGGTTCTCACTGATATAATGTAGCTCATTCTTCAACTGTAAATCTCCAAATGGTACTGTATGTGGCTGAAATAATTCTCTGCATAGTGCTGAACTAATTCTTGCCTAATGCTTCCTTTCCAGGAGAGCCAACTCAAAGTAAACCTTTTCTCTGTGGTAAATATTTCCTCAATCCAGAGGAGTGAAGATTGCAGAATTTGATCTTTAGCCGTTTCAGTTTTGACTGGTAGTAATGGCTATTTAACTCAAATATTTTAAAAATGCCTTCTGTACAGAAGTTTAAAAATAAGAACATTTCTGAGAAAGTGCACATTAAAATTATAATGTCCACTAAATTTACAGGACCTTTTGAATGTGCAAATCGTATTTCACCAGCAGGTGTCTTAATGAGCAGCATTTTTCTCTCCTCCCACTGCCTTGATACCATGCACATCCTAGAGGTATCTGTTCTGCTGTCAAGCTAGTCAGAATGCTCCCTAAGTTGCTTTAAAAATACTTGTTTTGGCACTGAAAAATCTTGAAAGAATTGAGGAGGAATGAGGGGAATATAAAAACATTCAGAAGCTTTTATCAGGTGTAGTTGCAGGTTTTAATTTAAAGCAACTACTTTGTGTAGTTTCAGTTTCAAAGAGTTTTGCCGGGTGCCATTTTTATTCAGTATGTGATAGGGAAGTCTCACAATGTCTAAACCTCTTTCAGATGTTCATAAACAGTCTTGCAGAATGCTTTTGTGCTTTTAAACAAGTGTATCCATTCAGAAGGTAAATGTAAGAGATATGCTTGCTAGTTAGTGGAATGGTCCAGTCTCGTTTTGTTTTGTACTTAAAAAAGTTTGTGTGTCTGGCTTTTTTCCCAAGTTATTTTTCCTCCATCTGCTTGAGTCTAGATTATAATGTCTCCCACCTGAATATATACCAAAAACCTTTAGAGATTTATGTGTCCGCAAGTTTCACCATTACAAGAGGAGTTAGTCTCCTGAAAATTGGGTCCAGGGACAGTAAACAAACATAACATCTTTCTCTGAATATCTCTATCCAATTTTTATGGTATCATGGATCCTTTTAAAATAATTGTTATGTTATTATTTCCCTTGTTGTGGTGTAAGAGTTTCATCAGCTCTTCAGATGAATGTGAAATGATACAGAAAATCTGCGGAGTGGGGTGCTGGGGAAGAAGTGAGGAGAAAAAAATATATTTAGACTTGTCTTTGATTTTGTGAAGAATTATTAACAGTACTCAATACTGTCATATTCACAAACTAATGCAAAAACATGACAGGACTCTCTTTTCATTCTAATCTTTCCAGTCTAGTAATTAAAAACATTAGCTGTACAGTAATTGGTACAGATTTGGAGATAAGAGAGTTGATTTTTAAATCAGCTCTTTCATTCCCACACTAAATCTTAGGGAAAAGTCTGGAGTGTGGACAGAAATTGTTGGATTTCACTTTAAATGAAAGATTTAACCTAACCAGAATACAAATTCATCCACAGAAAAGAAGGAAAAAAAAAGGTTTAAAAATGTTACAGAGACTAGTTACAGTACAAAACCCACAAAATATAAAAATAATGGGTGATGGAAAGGCCAGAATAGGGCTGTCAGATTTAAAATTTTAACATATGGACTGCTCACTCCCTGCTCTGGTTGCTAGTCACTCCCAGATGGTGTCTTTAGTGAGTGATAGGGAGAGGGAAGGAGCAGGTGGCAATGACATTTTTTGGTTTTTACATATATCAACTTTAAATTCTGTGTTCTACACTAAAAAAAGAAAAAAAAAGATACAGAAATTATGGGAAACAACTCGGAATTTGAGACTAAAATCAAGGAAATCCTATAGTTAAGGACTGACAAATCAGGATCCCAGTCTGGATCCAGATCTAAGATCCCTCACAAATGGTGAATAATAACTGTTCATGTACAGCCTTGTTCAGCTGCTGGTGTGGCGTGCCCCAGCAACTACATGGAGAAGGCATCCCCCAGAAATGAGTTAGCTACTCTTTTACTGCCTAGTGCCACACAGTTCTCAAACACATGCTGGAAACTAAGCCTCAATATATATTCAGATAGGCGTCTTTTAGATGAGGCCCTCAAGGAGATGGGGCTTGTTTTTAGTGCTGAGTTTTGTCAGTTTATGATGTCAGGGGTGATATTGATCTTTATAAGACAAACTATAATTTTTGTAAAATGTTTCTTCCTATAATAAAATACTTGTGCTTGACTTCGATATTGTTCTGTTGATGACTAATTGTGGAGTATGCTGTGTCTCAGGTCAGTGAATGAGGGCACTTTCAGGTGCTAATTCTAGACTTCTACTTACTGCTACTCCGACTGCGCCTTCACATCTGATAGTGAGAACTCCTACACCTGTGTTTGCTCTTCATCCTCTTTGCGTCCAGGCTTGTCTCTCGTTCACAGGGTATTTTCCAAATATTAACAGCATCTTTTTGTGAAAAAATTGTTCTAGAACTTTCTTTAAAACTCTTATCATTTTTCCGTAATAACTGATCTGTTTTTCTCCTTGTTACCACCCTAGCTATCTAAATTCAGAATTGATCTTATAATTAAAAAAAGAGAAGAAAAAAAGAAGAGGCAAAATGTCTCGGCATCTCTGTTACAGATGTAACTGCTTGATATCTAAGCCCTAATAAATGATGAGGACTTATTGTCAAAAATCCTGTTTGCCATATCTGTCTTAAATCTTCTCATCTAGATTTGAGCTGAGGAAAAAAGTATGATGTTAAGAAGCAACTAGCAAAGGAAAGAGTTAAATTCAAAGTAAACTATCATAGCACTTGAGATGTTCATTTTTGTTAGCGTAGACAAGACTCAACGGCACAATTAAAAAATGTTAAAGTGATTCTTGGAGCTTTGTAAAGCATTGCATTGTGTATCTTGCAATCATTTTAAATCACTGCCATGCAGTGGATAAAAGCTCTATCTTTTTGGAAGCCAAGCAACTTAAAGAGCGTATTGATTTTCTTTTTACTGAGAAATGAGAATCACGTATTAGGAAAGAAAGCTGCAGACAGAACATAATGACCTTTCTCTTTGGCTCTCTTTTCTAACGTAAACAGAACCATCTTCATTGCTAGAGTAGATATTAAACAGTAAATCTTGTAGCAATGTATTTGCAAGTCTGTATTGTTGTTTGTCCAATTACCATACTTACCACAAGAGAAGAAAAAAAAAAAAAGGTAGATACAGCTATTAATTCCTGGAGATACCAGTTTTCCACTGGTATCTCCAGAAATTAATACACAAAAGCATTGAAAAGTCACCAGCTGGTGGTCTCTTCCATCTGTCCTACTGCTGAGGGAAGGAGGGGCTTCTTTCTCCCTGCAGTTTGAATGCTGATGCATGATTTAGAGTAAACAGATAATCTCAGAGGTCAGAGGACCCCGACTGGCCTCTATTTTACTCTATGTATGTTTTTGTAGCATGGTCCCACATATACTTACTTATCAAACAGTTTTTCAGGTCACATATATGTCCATATTCTATTTCCTTCTTTAACTATATAAAAATTAAAACAAACTTATCAATACCTAACACATTTACTTAGTGGAAAATATTTTAACCATGCAGCAGCATGAGAGTTACATTAAACCTACCTCAAACAAAAGCCTGAGTTTCCAACAAGCAATTAAGGTCAGATTTTGTTTTTACACCTGCTGTATTTCCGTTTAATCACCTTTTGTGAGAGTGTTGAAAACAATGGGTTGAAGCTGCATGTTTTTCCAACTTTTTGATGTTTAGTTCCTTTCCCCTTGATTTAAACTAACAGCAATTCCTGCCTTCCTCCCTCCCCGCCCCCAAGTTGTCCCTCTTTTCAGATAGAGTATTCCTGAGTCAGCAGAGTGTGTGCGTGACCTGTTTTCTCTGCTTCTGAGGAAAAATAACATGTCCTGATGGAATACTTGAAAAGCATTTCAGTGCAGCCACTACTTAGTCCAGCTGCAAGTCGGAGTCATGGCACAGCACAAAGAGAACAGAGAAAAAATACATAAAATCTGATAACATCACAGTTCTTTGTGCCTTGCTTTTATGTGATGTTTATCCACATGAGCATATGTGTACAAAACCATATAAACACACAAGCAAGCTGCTGTTCTTCCAAATCCAGAGTTGCCTGACAGTGCATACTGGTGGTAAAGAATACAATGGCTGGCAATTACAGGTTAATTTGAAGAAGATAATTTTAAATTCTCTGTTGGCATCTTCAGTATACCTGAGAGCATCCTTTTTTTGTAGTAAGGATAAATACACAGGGAGAAATACTGCCTTGTACCTTTGAACTTCATTAGAATACATAAAAGGAAATCATTGCAAGTGACTTTGTTATTCTCTGTTACTCTTCACAGGTATGATGTGGTGTGCTTCAAGTAAAATGTTTCTAAAGTCTGCAATTTTCACAGACTGTCATCAGTTACCTGATTTATTACTGTGAAGTATTATATCAGGAAAGACGCTTTATTTTTTCATGGTTGCATTTCTGGATCTAGTATAAATAAATGTGTAGAAATCTAAATAAAATCCACAATAATCAGTAAACATGTGCTATTTCTCTGCATAAATCTGCTATTATTTTCTTCCGGGCTATACATATAGTAGTAAGACTGGAGGATTGGTACCACCATAACCTTGAAGTTACAGAGCTGATATCAGAAAAGGGAATTTTGTCACTTTTTAGACTCTTTCAGACATTATTTTCTTCTGAGCATTTTAGATTCTTTCATTAATCTTATGTGACTGGACTTGCTACGTCTTAAAGATTCCTTTCACAGCAAAAGTCTTTGGGAAAAGCTTAGGGAACCAACATGAACTTAGCCTAAAAGGGAAAAAAAAGAAGCAGTGTTAGGAGAGGAAATAGAGGTTTAGATCATGAAAGCTTTTGGTAAAGAGCTCAGATGGGACAGAAGTACTTGTTGAATGTGGGAGGTTTGGGGAGAGCTGGAGGGCTGGAGTGCGAGCCAAGCTGTGGGTATCATCCAGGTGGGGGTAATAGAGCAACTGCAACAGCCTCACAAGCTGCCAACAGGGAAGGAACAGAGCTGCTACTAGCTGATTATCTGGAGCCTATCGTGCAAAATCTCAGTAGGGAATTCCCCTCTGACTTCAAGGGGAATATTACATTGTTATTAGATCCTGGAGGGAATTGCATGACATTTTTTTCTGGAGAGATTAATCCTCTTGCTTGCAGTGAGGCAAGGAACATACTACCAAAAGTGTGAACATTCAGATTTATTTAAATTCTAATTTTAGCTTTTTTGTTGTTGTTTTGTTGTTGCCTACCACCAGCTGATCATTACCAGTTCTCTGCCTTAAGAATCACATTAGGTAAAAATGGAATTTATCTCTAATGACTCATTTGTGTATTTCAGGACCTATTAATCCTGTTGTCAGTAGACTGTGTCCTTGATACAGAATGGAAAATACAAATGAAGATGGAAAATACCATGACAATAATCAAGATGAAAATTACAAAGAGCCATCATGTTTCCAAGCACAAGCTGAGTGACTGAGGTCAGGAGAAACTTGCCCTCTGCCCCTGTATAATGCACAATTACTGAATCTGTAATTTGGGCTTTGTATCTTCCTGTTGTATGCCATTGCTTGAACAGCAAAACCTCTTGGTGTTATTAGTTGGGCTTCCTCAGTGTGAGTGGCCTCGCACCCCTTTGGTTATTTGAACAAATAACATTAGAAACAGTCTCCTTATATATTTATTTTGCAGGAAAACAGAAAACAAAAACAGCATTTTCCTTAAGCTGTGTTCTTGTTCTGTGAGGACATTCATAATTTGTTAGAACTCCCAGGAGCCACCTAAGTGATGTAGCCACCCATTGCATTTCCTGTTGTAGTATTTTCTGTTAATATAACTTAATTATATTGAGATATATTATGGACAGTTTTGCATGGCAGAGCTAACTAATATAATGCAAGATAGTAAGCTCGCATTAATTTGCAAAGCTAAGTCTACCTGAAGCACAAGAATGTATTAGAACTTCTACTGTAATATTTGCTTTTGTCGAAAAGGGCGATATATATGGAATAAGCATATGCTTATTTTTTTAGAAAGTGTAGAGACACTGGAATGATATCAAACTTAATTTTCTACTATTTTGTGGTAAATAATGAAGCAGTCCCTAGCCCAACCTTACAGGCTGCTTTTGAAGATTGTACTTACACTGCCATTAGCAGAATAAGATGTGGGAGTGATGGATAATTTGTTGTGGTTAAACCTGAGTGTGGTTATGCTTACAGTAATCAAGTGAATATCATTCTTTTTGAGAAGAAGCATAACATTTTTTTTAAGTAAGATAAGAGGTTGAGAATATTGTCTTATTGCTAATAGCAGAACATGCAATACCAATGGATAATTTGTTATTGCTGTTAAAATTAACAACATTTACCTTAAATAATGTACACAGGTAATCTTAACCCATTTCAGTGTGAATAGTTCCTGTGCTGAACGACATATTCTGTTTTTTTTTTCCCTAGATTTGAGTACTTGTGAGACCACACAGAGATGACAAAGAGTCAGGAGAAGGAAAAAATTCTATGTGAACTTACAACAAAAGATCATATCTGCACTCGGGGGTTGAACTGAGGTCGCACAGACAACCTTGGTTTTACTATTCTAACTTTTAAGTCTTTGGAGTAGCAATTGCCAACATTCATCTATATGCTTTTAAAGGTCATTTCCTGCACTTTTCAGACCTGAAAAAAAAAATTAAAACAGAAGCATTTATTTTTGGACTGTACTGATCCATACACCTGTCATCAACAAAGCAGAGACTTTTAGACACATCACTCAGTGCTAATATTTGAACCAGCAAATGGTACTTTACATGAAAGGTGTTTGCAGGCTTTTTAAGCCTTATTTCATTAAGGAATTTAGTTCTAGGAGATTGTGTTCTACAGATCCTTATTGCTCTGCTTATGCATCTTTTTGCTGCAGTTTTCCCTCTTTTATGGCTCTTCTTTCCATCTCTTCCTTAATCTTATGGTTATATTTGCTCCTCTTCCAGTTTTGTTCCTTCTCCCATGTTCGTAATTTGCTCCATGCATGGCACCTACTTGCTGTTCTTCATCCCAGGAGACTCAAGCATACTCAAGGAGTATTTGCAGAATTTAACAACAGTCATTCGTGTGTCTTTATGGAGCGTATGAGCAAATGGAAATTTTTCTGTGAGGAAAATAACTTGGTCAGATTTGAACTCCTCTCCAGTACAAGAGGGATGTGGAGCTGCTGGAGAGAGTCCAGCACAGGGCTACAAGGATGATCAGGAGCCTGGAACATCTGCCCTATGAGGAGAGACTGAGAGAGCTGGGCCTGTTCAGCCTGGAGAAGAGAAGGCTGAGAGGGGACCTGATCAGTGTATATAAATACCTTGAGGGAGGCAGTGAGGAGGATGGGGTCAGCCTCTTTTCAGTGGTGGCCCCTGCTAGGAATAGAGGTAGTGGACACAAATTGAATCACCAAAAGTTCTACAGGAACTTAAGGAAAAATTTCTTAACAGTGAGGGTGACAGAGCACTGGAACAGGCTGCCCAGAGAGGTTCTGGAGTCTCCTTCTCTGGAGATCTTCAAAACCCACTTGGATGCAGTCCTGTGCCACGTGCTCTACGTGACCCTGCATGTGCAGAGGCGTTGGACTAGATAATCTATAAAAGTCCCTTTCAACCTTAACGATTCTATGATTCTATGAACTTGTTGTTTATGGCGATTTAACAGTGCAAAAGCATTAATGACTGATGGCCTGCTTTTGATCTTTAATGAATTATTATCATAGAGATTTACCTCTTTGCCAGTGGCATGTATATCCTTATGTCATAATTTTCAGAGACTCATTCTCATGCAATTTCCTGTCATTCATGTGTTGTTCAAAACTGTCTCCCTGTTTCCTTTCACTTCCCCACTTCATTATATCTGCCTAATGCATCTTTTAATTAATTTGATTATGAACTTTCTTGGGTGCAATCTCTTTGTTGCACAATGCCTGGCAGAAGCAGAGCTACAGCAACATAGATGATGACAGCAATTTAAAATGCATGACACCACCACAAACGCATAAGCTCATGTAACTGTATCAGTTCAAAAGTCTGGGATAAGAATGGAGCCACAGAGCGGAGAGATTATTCTGAACTGATTCCCTTGGTACCAGTTTCCAAAACCCATCTGGCTTAAAGTATTGCCAAAATTACCTTTTGGTCTGATCTGTTGATACATTCAAGTGACTACAGGGCAGGAAGTCATCCATATTCACTCCCATATTCCCCTCAGCATGTGAAAATCCATTGTTGCCTTATGTGTCTTAAACATCCATAGAAACACTGGGCATAATAAACTGGATTATTCAGATGGTTCAGCTTTCTCTGTGATGAAAAAGGTAACTGATGAAAGCTAGCTTTTCAGACATAGTGGAAGTATCTGTATCTACTTCTCAGCCTTAGTTAAATGTGTTTTTCATTGATAACCATGTTAATAATAAATATAAATACTTATAAT
>NW_010585820.1:0-43776 GCF_000705375.1 Tinamus guttatus | reverse complement strand
TCCCGGTTGAGCGGATGCCGGGGAGCTGCGAGGTCTGCGGGGTTTTTTGTTCCCACAGTGCTTTAACGCGTAATAAAGTGACTTTAATTTAGTGCGGGAGGCTACAGAGCGCTCGGAAAGGTCTTTTAAAACATTTGCTTCATTTTTAGGCGGTTTTTGATTTTCCCCCCTTGGAGTATCAAGAAGTGGTTCGATTCTCGCAGCACCACAAACAGCCCCGGCGTCCGGCAGTTTTAGCGGAGAGGCGCCCGTGGCAGTCGCACCGTGTCCCCTGCTCCGAGCGGAGCCCGGGGGGTTGTGGCTGTTGTCCCTGTTCGGAATTTCTGCACCCAGGACTGGCAAACCTTTCCCTAAGGCAAAGCACGTCTTCCGCGCGCCGCTTCCAAGGCAGGAACGACTGTGCGGATCCATCCTCTTCAGCCTCCTCGGAATTACCTCTGGCAGCGCAGCAACTGCACAGGCAAGCAGAGCTGGTGAAGAACATCTTGTATTTTTTGCTGCCTTTTAATTCAATTGAGGCACGGAAGGCGTGGAGTGGCTTGAGCAGCAGCCGGCTCTCCAAGAATCCTTTTTTTTCCCTCATGCTGCAGCCTCCATAGCCACTCACCCCTGGTTGCCCTGGACATCCCACCATGGCACATACACTCATGAACATCTATAAGCCACGATAGACTAGCCACAGTTTTAAGGGAGCCATCTAAACTACTGCAGAACGCAAAAACAACCCACAAATCAAATATTTATCAGCACAAGCACTTTTTTTTTTTCCTGGGGATATAATAACCCACATTAGTGTCTCAAAGAGAAGACAGTGAAAGTAGTGTAGAAATTCATATGTACTTTTAAAGAGAAAATTCTTTGCTTTATATGAAAACTGAAAGGGCTCTTTGTTTAAGAATAATTTGTGTTTATGCATTTTGAATGGTCAGAGAAGCTTAACAAATACTACAAACATGGCAGTCCTAGAGTGAGAAATCACCTTTCCCTCTTAAAGCAAATCTGGTTCAGTTTGAAACTGAAAACTCATGTATTTGTCTATAATTTGTAAGGATACAGTGAATTTGAAATACCACAGTACATTTTTCCCCTTTACAACTTTATAATGAACAAAATTAAACTCAGTATTATCAGAACTGTTTATTTCTGTTAGGTGTGTTAAGACAATTCAAGGACACAGCAGCGCTACTTCATCGCATGTTTTACATGTCACACTTGTTCCTTGCTGTGTTCAATGTAAGGACTCTGTTTTTTGGCTCTCCTTAGGATGTGTTTAGACCCACATGGAGGCCAGGGAAGCTTGGGGAAACTCTCTCCTCCAGGAAATCGGCCTGCATGGGATGTTCGGAGAGGAAAGCTGCTGTCAAACTTGTGTGCAAGGCTGTTTCACACTTCCTTTTAACACTAGGGTAATAAATAAGAATCCAGTTTATCAAATGTGCTCTAAGTGTACATTTACCGTTTGCATTTTTTCCTCCCTCAAAGTTGGTGGATTCTGTTAGATTTCAAAAGACTTTGGCATTTTTAAAGCACAGAAAGATGTTACAGAGACTTGCAGTGCAGGGTAAAATCCTGTTCTGTTGATATCCGTCGTAAAGCCCTTCCTGACTTAATGAAGCCAGGAGCTCAGGTGTGGATTTCACAGGGACTCATTTTGCCTGCACTTTGTGTCCTGTGCAGGGTCAGGGAACTGGAAGGTCAGGCGGATGTGTATTAAAAAAAAAAAAAAAAAAAAGCTGAGGATTTCAGCTGTGGAAAACTCTTTGGATTCATTGAAAAGAGCATTTCAAATAAAGTTTTGGCTAGACACTCTACATTCCTTTTGCTATCCCTCCTCTCCAGAAATTACTGCCCTGGGACATCCTTGGAAAGGCTTGATGCCTGCATGAGAATTTATTGCTTTTAGTTTCTGAAACTTGATTCATTTTGTAAAAAAAAAAATCCTAGTGAAATTCATTGCATTTTTTTCTGTCAAGCCAATAAACATGATTCAGCTGTTAGAGAAAAGCAACTGAAAACCTGTTGAGCACTGGAAGAGCAGAGCCCTCCTTTTCTGTTTTGTGTTGTTGTAAAAGGAGTAAGCTCTGGGATTTCATAGTCAACTTCATCCCAATATTTGGACAAAAACAGGTCTTTGCTAAAGATTTGACCCCTCCATCCCATGGTATCTCTCCCTCTCTGCCATTTTGCTCTGAGTTTGACCCTGAGATCATGGTTTCATTTGTGCTTTCATCAAGAATTATTTTGTTGAAGCCCTTGGTTGCTTTTGATTTTTTTTTTAATTTTCCTGAAGAGATCAACCCCTAATTATACTTGGAAGTGGTACCTCAAAGATTCATCTTAATACTATAACCATAGTAGTAAAGCAACCGGTATGATTATGTGCATCACTGCACCTTTCAGCCATTAACCAGCTTTTCTTGGTTAATGAAGTTAGTAAAAGCTAGAATGTGCTTTCCTGGAATATCTCCGTTGGAATCTCATTATCGAGCCTTTGTAATTGGGGTGATAATGTGCTAAATGTTGTATCCCTGATAGGAGAGCTGGGATGGAAGGAGGATGGGGTTTGCTTTCAGGCACACGTGGCAGATGCTGCGGTTGTGGCCTGTGCTCCGGAGTCCAGGCGAGTCCAGCAGCAGGACGAATGAGATACGTGACCTGTTAGGAAACATGGAAAGAATTGGGGCAGTCTGGTTGAGAGGAGACTGCAGCGAGGCATGAAAATAGTGTTAAATACCTTCAAAGCAGTAAGGAATAATCTGTTCTCCATGATCCTGTTGGATAGGACACAGAGGAATGGCTTAAAGTGCACTGAGGGAGGTTTACTTTGGGTGTTAGGGGAAAAAAGAAGGGATAATTAAGGTCTGTTTCAGATTACTTGAACCAGGGTGCATGAGACGAATCTCCATCGTTGGAGGGGGTGAAGAACAGGTTAGAGAAGCGCTTACTGGAGCGCTTGTAGGTGCATTGCTCCTGGCTTCAGCAGGTAGAGCCTAGGTGAAGTTTCCACCACAGGGATATTACAATTTAAGTTTGAGGCACATGAAGGTGAGAGACTGTTTGCACAGAGCTCAGAGCTCTACTTGTGCCTGCACCAGCACAGACGTGATCAATGGGCAGGTCTGTGCTCTGAATTAGACTAGTTCCACATTTGGCATTATCACCAGAACTCTTGATAGGTTCCTTGATAGAAGGCACAGAAGAATATTAATATTTGATAAAAACAAATGGGGCCATTATAGTTTGTTCCCTTGAATAATACAGGTCACGGAGCTTCCTCTATTTGCTCTTATCTGAATTCCAGCATATCCTGTGCTAACTGAGGACCTCCATTTCAAAACTTTATTCTACCTGTAAACATTACTCATCTTTAACCAAACCCTCCCTTAACCTCCTCTCTTCAAAAGCTAGATTGAGCACCCGGATCTGTGGCTATAAAGGCTGTTTTTCTACCCTTCATATTCCTCTCTGGCCTCCCTGCAACTTATCAACATCCTTCTTGAGTTATGGGCTCTAAATTTAGCTTGGCCCTGCAGGAGGAATGACATCAGTAATGCCATGAGCACAGAGATACTCACTTTTTTTTTTTTTCTTTCTCTCTCTATCACAGTGCTGAGATATCATGTAAGATCCTAAACAATATAGGTTCAGATCCCAGGTTCTTCTGGATCATTGTTCTCTTTGCTGTAGCATGTAGCAGGTGAATATTGAAGGGTGCTATTTCCCTCTGCAGGCCCCCCTTTTTATTTGCCATCTTTTTAAGGTAAAGGCATAATCTGCAGTTTTATTTGCCATCTTTTTAAGGTAAAGTAAAGGCATAATCTGCAATTCTGGGTAAAGCCTCTGGGTAAAGCCTGGCATGTGCAGCGCTGTTTATTTGTGCTTTCTTAGAGAATGATTTCATGTTTTCTTCCAGGAAAGCTGTTACGTAGTGTGGGGCTGAGAATAGATCACCATGGAGCTGCTGGGAAGCTTCAGGGTGATGATTTCTTGTTTACAGTTACATTTGGGGGCTTATCAGCCCGTTTTCGGGTTTTTCATATGTGCCAGAGTAGTTTTGCACTGCTCTAGTTCTAGTGCCATTCATGCAGTATTTTGTTATGTTGGTATTAGGGTATTTATGAACATACTTCTTAAACCTACCATTAAAAGACACCAAGCTAGCTCAGGAGGATATACTTGCCATAAACACATACCTCATATTTATACACTGTTGTCTTGCTGCAGCTGCTGAGCCACTGGAAGGATGGACAGAGCACTATTTTGGATCACTCCAACAGCAGCCTAACTGAAATAAAATATAACTGAGTGTCATAGAATGTAGACTATATATCTATTTTGATTATATGTATGTACAGTACACACACACATATACATGCATATGTGTGTGTGTATATATATTTATACAAAATAATTCCATTTTGAAAAGCAGGATTTCCAAAGATGCAGTGAGTGCTAGACAAAGAAATGGATATTTTTTCAAGGCATTGCTGGCCTTCAGACTAGCCAGTACATACTAATCCCTCTGTTACAGAGGACAAGGCTGCTGAAGAGGAGGTGGGTTTTGCTGCTGTAAAAGGAGAGCAGGAAAAGCCCTTTGCTTTAAGGCCCTGAAGGCAAGAGGATTGCCAGGTGAGGCCAATATACAGAGATGAGGCACGGAGAAAAAAAACGCTTTGAAAAACACTCAAATGCTGTTTTCTAAGTAGGTAGGAAATTATGGCATAGGCCACTTAGCAGCAGTAAATACACAAATACAATTACAGATTTCTAACATGTGCTTGGATCCCTGATTCTTTAAAAAGTCAAGCTCGTGAAATTCGGATTCTACTGAAACTAATGAGCAGACCCCCGCCAACTTTATCCTTGTTTATTCATTTATAGCAAATGTATTATCGAGACAATTGGCATGAGAAGAGCCATACTGACAAAACACCTCACTCATCTGTCTCACTGCTTGGCCTAAAGCAGAGGACATAGTTACAGCCATGACTTCCACTGCCAGAGAAGGGTAAGTGCCCCAGAGCTCTGGTTTCCTATTATTTTCCTTGCTATAAGGAAGGAACCCAGTGCTTCCCCTGCGGTGCTGGACCTCTGCTTGCATTTTGTTACTTTTGGGGGGTTTTGTACATTTGTATGTATATATATTTTATGTTTGCTGATTTTTTTTTACCTAACTTTTTGTTTGCAAGAACAACCGAGGAAAGTAGAATTCCTTAATCGTCAATATGTTTGGCTGTGAGAATATTCTTCTGCCATGTGTATTTCTGGAGGGCTGTCTTGATTTTGGTAGTTTTATCTTGGTGCCACATTATTTTAGCTTTTGAAATTACTATGAACATTCTTCCCACGTGGACAAAGAAGAATGTCAATTTGCACCATTGTTTCCTAAACTGATGAACAGCCTCCCTCAAAGTTTAGCACCCAAATGTTATAAAAATTGAAAATGAATGCTGCTGAAAGACAGTATTTTTAAATTACCTATGGAATGAAACAGGAATTTAATTAATTGCCCTTAAATCCTATTGTGGGAATGCAACTCACTTGTCTAACAGTGGCTGGAACCTGTTTCAGCTTTGCCAGAGACCTCAAAAGACAGTAGTATATAAATGTATATATGTAAAAGTAATGTAAGGTATAAAGAGAGCAGAGCTGCACAATCTGTGCACAGTGGTGCAGGCAATGGTGGTTGTTTTCTTCCATGCTACTTACTGGCTCATCTGCTCACATGGTTGCTGAAACTCTGCCCCTGCTCTTGTTTCCATTTAGAAACACATCAGATAAAATGGAGCCAAAATTTCATCATTTTGATCTTCTTAAACAGAACAGGACGAGTTAAAAAATAACTGAAGACATCCATTTTTGCAAATATTCCATGGTATAGCAACTAATACCTGAATCTTTGGAATTTTCTTAAACATTGACTGAAACACCACCTGTGGATTACATTTTATACTCCTATTCACAGGTTTTATACCCCTGTTCACAAGAACAGCGCCTGTACTACAGAGAGCAGCAACTCGAATGAGATTGCTTTGTAAAATACTCTTTATAATGAGAAAAAAATACAGTAGGCTGGATTTCCAACATGTTTAATACAGTTTATTATATTACCATTATTATATTGCTGTTTTTATGTCTTTGGCAAACACTCAAAATATAGCAGGGCTTCTGTGGCTTTCTCTCACTGTTTGCTAACACACTAGGAAGAGGTCAGACACATTTTTATCCCATTGCAAAGAAAAGAGTTCCGTGGAAAGCCCTATGGGTATTGCAGGGATTGCAGCGCGCTCCCTGGGCACGAGCAGGGAGCAGGATCTGCGGCTCCAAACGGGTGTCGCGGCAGAGTGACAACCACAGACAGGGGCTCTCTGTCCTCCTTCCCCCTCCATGGCTGCTGTCCGGTGGAAAACCCTGTTTTCATGTGGAACCACAGTATTTTTGTTCTCTCTGCCTATTTTAAAACAAACAAACAAACAAAAAAAACACATTGCCTAACAAGGTTATGAACAACAACAACAAAAAAAACCAGTGTGTGAAGCAGGAAAATCTAGGTCGGCTTTTGTTCTGTGGAAAACCGGAGGATAGTGGTTTTGAAAAGAGATGGGAGAAAGGTGCAACAGGAAGCCAGAGAAAAATACAATCAGAGGCAATTTAAAACAGCTAGGTAGAGTAATCCTTCCGAATCAGGGCTTTGCGGGGACAAAGAAAATGCCTCTAAAATGGTGCTGAAAAATGCCCTGGTCCATGGAGCCAGTGCCTGGGCTAGGTGCACAGAGCCGGGGTGACTTGGTGGCCGCCTGTTCTTGGTGGCCGCCTGTTCTTGGTGACAGGCCGGCTCTGTGGCCGGGTGTTGGTGCCGGTGGCTCTCGGTTTCCCTGGCAACTCGCAGGCCTCTCCAGCTCCCACGGGCGCCAACTGAGGCCGGCGGCGCTGGGAAGAGGAGCGCGGCCTGGCTGGCTGTTCCGCCTTGGAGAAACACGTTGTTTTATCTATCAGGTATCCGGCCCTGGCACCAAAGACCGAGGGATTATTTAGGAGCACGCTGTTAACTCGAAGGGAAAAAATACACATCAATCTGACAGTGTTGTTTTACCTACTGCTGTTTCACGTGAGCTCAGTGATTACTGTGAGGTAAAGAGATTAGATAGAATAAAATCTCTTCCCTGCTCTCCAGCCTTGCACCTTCCTCAGCCTGCTCACTTTATTGGGTTCACTCATTTCTAGTTAGTTACTTGGCTTCACTTCTTATTTATTTGTGACTTTCTCATGGCAGCGGAGGGGAGAAAATGTTGTTTCGTTGTTTCTTTCAGAGGCAAATTAGATAAAGGTGGCACAGAGAATTTGTAGGGCTACATAATACCTGACACTGTTCATTTGACCGAATTGGAAGCATTTCCAGGCTCCCTGCCAGCTCTTGGAGACTGAAGGATTCTTCTTTTTTGGTGCCTTTTTGTTCTCCTAGCTCCTCAATCTCTTCATTTCCTCCTCCTTCCTAAAGGTGGGGAAGGAAGGGAAAGCCACTGGGGAGGCGCTTGCAGAGTGACCTGCAGTTTCCCATGTGCCTGGGTCGAACCGAACACAGAGCCCAAGCAGCGGGGCCAAGACTTCCTTGCCCAGCTCCCACCTGGCTCTGCTCGCTGCCCTAGGGACCAAAATGGTTTCCAGGGTGGCTGGGGATGGAATTCCTTCTTGTGTTATGAAATTCCTTTTAATAGAAGTGAGCAATGTGTGTTTTCCCTCGTGGATTCCCACGGCTGGCATGTTTTTCCTGTGCAGTTTACATTTTTTTGGCTTCCTTCTCAAGGCTGGCTGCGGGGACTTGGTTTTCCAGGTGTGCAGGGGTTGTACCCACCTTTGTGTGTGTATCTGTATGTGCGTTTCTTCATGCATTTCCATGGGTGCATCAGCAGCACCCAGCACACTGGGTCATCCTCGCTGTCTCAGGATTTGCCATAAACTGCATGATAAAAAGGGGCAGCAATCCGTGCCTCTGTAGAGTACCTGCAAGGAGGTTTTGCAACCATTGGGTTTGCCCGTGGTTACGAGGTACATGACAGAGGACCAGAAGCATCCTCATCCTTTGACCAGCTACAGCAAAAGCTCTTAATTGCACTGATGTTGTGTGGATTCACTTTCACCTTAGCGCAGGCCCTATTGCAATAAGGCAGGTTTCTCTTGAGGTTTGTAGTGGCTTCCAAATGTGCTGCTGGAGCTGATGCTGGTCTCTCCAGGATTTGGGGCGTGGAGGGAAATAACTCAAGTGTGAAAAGAACATGTCCTAAAATGAGCATTTTGCCAAATGAATTTGCTTCCCTGATTTCTTGCTCCAGTGCAGGCTCTCAGCCTCCCCAGAGACGCTTGTTGTGCACTCATTTTTTTGCTATTAATATACATGCTCAAGCCCTTAAACGGAATAATGTGCCTCATGGAAATCCAGAAAAAAAAAAAAAGGGGGGGGGGCAACAAAACAACTTGATGCCCCTGTGGGGGGTGTAAATGCACAGAGGAAAACACTGCCATTCCAGCAGGTTTTTATTTAACAAAATAGATGTGCTGCTTAAGCTTGGCTCTTGGGGCTGGGATAAGGACAGTGTTACTGCTCCCCTAGCATAAGGTGCATCATTTTTTATTTTTTTGCCAGATGTTTCTTTTAGGCTGTCCCTTCAATTCATCATGGTTAGTTTTTATATCCAGGTCTAATCCAGCATGCTCTGAGTTAAACGCTCATTAAGTGCTTTGCTTAATTAGGCCAGACTGCCTCGTTCCTTGCGGGACTGAGCTCAAAGTGAGCCATGCTACATTAACACTAATATTTTTCAGTGAAAAAGCTGAAAATGAAGCACTTATCCTCCAGTTCCGCAAATAATTAAGCTCATGGGTAATTACTGATTTCCTTCCATTCACCAGTTTGGCTGCTTTCAGCAGGGTTGTGCAGGATGGATATGTGGGAGCATAGGCAAAGTCAGGCCCCTGGTTAAAAGATCATGGAGAGTGTGGAAAGCAGATATTTGTACACCAGCTAGCACATGGGGCCTCCGGGTGACACAGTAAGAATAAAAATGCCATAGATAAGTATTTCTGATTTTTAAAGATGCTGAGCACCTGCTTTCCCAACAGAAATGTGGCATGGACTAGCTATGTCAAGCAGAGATGTATCACCAGCCTCCCCACACCACAGTGTGAAGGAAATAGTCTATTTTATCTGGACAAGAAAACCTGCAGCCTCATGTCCACCTGGGCTATAATCCAGAAGGAACAAAGCGAAATCTGAGCTTGCCTCAGCAGGTTGTGGAGAAGGACTTTTGCTGCTATTCCTTTGTGTGCTTTTCCCTGGGTATGTTTTGTTGTATTTTATTTATTCATTTTTCCTTTTAAAAGCAGGCACAGTGCTTACCTGCCAGAAAACCCTTAATTCCTGGTATCTTTTTTGTACTAAGGGTGTGCAGGAATGGGCGCTCTGCTTGATTTAGCTCTGTCTTGCAACAAGATCTCTTTTATGCTGTGAATCTCTATATAAGCCCTTTTTTTTGTCTATTAAAAACTTTACAGTGAGTGTGTGGATCCTCATGGAGGTAATTTAAGCCTTTTAACAATAAACTTTCTTTTCTTAATTACCCTTCTCAGAATCATCATAGGATTCCCCAGGTGTCTTTGGGCCACAAGTTGAATAGTCTCAACCTGTTGAAGGATTTGATGGCT
Organism: Tinamus guttatus; assembly: GCF_000705375.1. The sequence continues at coordinate 34,077 of NW_010585820.1, read as the reverse complement.
AATGGTGGTGGTTAGGAACATACAAGACAGTTTCTGCATGAGGGAGGACCTACTGGCATTTTTTGTGAAGGAATCTCTCTCGTTTCCCCTAAGTTTTTCAGGAAACACTGCATTTCAGGAAGCACTACATTTTTTAATGACAGTCAGTAATGTATCCACAGGCCAGGAGGTCACAAGTAAGATCTAGTTCTGTGTTTGCTGCAGACGACAGTGGTTTTGAGGCTGGGCTAAGCAAACCTGAAGTACCTAAGCCAACCTGAGATACCTAATGGCCAGGAATGAGAACACAAGACATGGTGCTGGCTTTGATTACCACCCATTTGTGACCAAATCAATGGCAGCAGGACACCTGGTGTGTCTGGACTCCAAGACCAGCTTGTGTTGATCATCACAACTTCTCTGAAAACACCTACAGCATAGGTTTCTTCCTCAAAGATCTTGCAAAACACTGTCAGGGCCTTAATGGCACTGAGTAGCCCCCTTGGGCCTCCTCCCAGCCCTTCCCATTGACCAGGACCCCAGTCCAGCCCAGCCTGGGACCTTCAGTCCCTGCCTGAGCCTAACCTGGAGGAGGTTGGGTTGGCAGTTCAAGCACTGACTCAGACTGCAGTTCATGGACTGACATCCTGAACTGACCTCGGGCCGGCCTCATCACTACGATCCTGCCTTACCATCTGGACTCTGGATTAGACCCGGCCTGTCCCCTCTGCTCACATTCCTTGGCGGTGGGGGGACAGGGCCCTGGCCAAAGAGGCCTCTGCCCTTTGGCTCCCAACCCCTGTCTCTTAGGGAGCAGTCGGCCCTTGCTACTCCCTGGAAAATAGGAAAGAAATTAGGGAAATTTCTGCGTGTGTTTTTCTAAGGAAAGGATGGGTGAAGCCAGAGGTCTGTCTAATCACCTGGAGGAAGAATATTTGTCATTTCAAAGGCAAGATGGAGAGGGAGGATGGCGTGTTTCCTCAGAAAGTCCAGTAGTACTTGCCAATACTATCACTTCATGCTGCAGAGTAGGCATTGACTCCTGGGAATGTTTCAGGAATTAACAGAGAGCAAAATGGAGACTAGGAAAGCAAGAGGTCTTGTCAAAATCTGTTGAATGTACATTTTTCTTCATTATTTCCTCATTGAAGCGTGATGATGTTTGATGGAGCATTATGGATGAGAAAGGAAGGAGATGTTACCAAAGCCTGAATACAGCAAACTACTGCTGTGGCTCATGAGGTAAAAAGGAAATTCTGGATGCAGCAGCAGTGCAATCCAGTGAGAGACGTTCCTAGTTTTTGTGTGTCCCAGAAACCACACCAGCCAAAGGGGAGCTGCCTCTTTAGCCAGCGTGAAAGAAGGAAAGGTCAGAGATGCATCTGTGCTTGGGGGCTGTGAGGTTGCATTACCCGGTCAGGGTGGTGAAACAGAACGTTGCACTTACTTATGTGATCACTTTTCTTACCAGAAAAGGAAGAAAGAGAGAGACTCCTGCATGAATATTGTTAAATATGTATGAGCTGAGTGTTTGGTGCGGGGTCTTAGTGAACAAGAGCTATACGAGCAATCACATCTCTTGGTTGTATGTGTTCAAATGAATCAGTTTGAAGCTGGCAGTGCTGAGTTGCCAGGTCTCCCTTTTGGCCACTGCTAAGACACTGCAGAGAGGAAGCGATGCTGCCAGCCTTGTTCAGGTACCCAAATTCACCCGGTAGATAGGAGAGTATCTTGAGCAGAGTCGGTTACAAGCTGGACGAAGTCTGGCTTGAGGTCAGGGTGCCCAAGCAAACCTAAGCCCTCACGTTGCAGCTCTTGTGCTAGGTAGTTTGAGATTTTCATGGGAGAGCATGGCTACAAGGATAGAGGAATGTTGAGTGTCATGTGAGGGAAAAGCATCTTAGTGAGACTTGACAGCCCCTGGTTATTGCTGACAGTCATGAATTTCATGTTCCTTTAAAACAAGGAGATCAAAGAGCTGCAATTTGGAAGCAGCTAGCAGCCTGTCATGGAGGTTGAGTGAACAACAACCCTGTGTCCAGCTGGAAAAGGCTTCTGTGTGATTTGCCATGTGGTTTCAGGATGGGAAATCCAAAATGGCCAAGGATAAAGCATGCAGTACGTGAGCGCTTCCTGGACTTAACTTACATGCTCTGCCGACCCAAGAGTCATCCTTCTCCTTCCCCATGTGCACAGCTGCTAGTTGAGTCATTACGAATATAGAAGATTTGGGTTCGGTACCCTCCTTTTGCTGGAAGATTGTGAGTTCATTTCTCCTATGCGCCAGGACAGCAGCCTGTAGAGCCTGTATGCACATTTTAACTCTTTGCTTCTCAGTCCTGATAAATTGCCTTTTCCCATTTTTGCATGCAGTTATTAAATACTCAGTTGGCCAAAGCCAATTGGCACATGTGGGTGTGTGACTGCGCTCAGCTCGCGGTCGTGCAGAGAAGCTGCTGTCCTCTTAGGCTCGCACTTCTCCCCATGCATGTGTGGACTAGGCTTTGCACAGGGATAAATCCAGACCTGTTGTATCCATCTGTGCAGTGAGAGTCTCCTCTCACTTCATTTCCTTGTGTTCATCCTTGTGTTCATATACATTCGTGGTCACAACCATGGGACCATAAGTGCGGGTGTCTGTTACTGGGACTATTCTCAAGCCCCAGGTTTTCAGGGAGGTTTCTGCGCTTCAATTACCTGACAGGATGTTCAGAAATGCTTAGTCCAAAGTGTGAACTTGCTTTTAGTAGATCGGCAGGTGCTGATATGGCTGTTTAATGGGAGTAAAAATAACTTAAGCAAAAGCTGTGCTTTTATTAAGCTATCACCACTCTTAGGTAGAGTGTTCCTATTCTATAAATAGCTGTCACTTTGCCCTGGGAGTAGTGTGGCATTTTATTAACAGTATCTCTTTCTACTTGTACCAGCTACTTATACTGTTGCGCTAATCCAGGGAAAGTTCCCACTCTTATATCCTACCTCAGGTCTTTGCTTTTCAAATGCCTGAACCCTTGGTGGAGGATCCAATTATGATTTTTTTTTTTTTTTATGGACGTCCTTTGGGTTTGTTTTGACTTTTTTCTCCCCTGTTGGCTTATGCTGCTACAGAAAATAAAAGCTGAATTACATCTGGCTTCCCCTGCTTCCTTTCTCTGTGGGATGAGGTTACGACAACCTCATCTACCTAAATCAATAATCTGCACCCAAATCTAATAAAGGTCTAGCAGGGCCTGTAAAATAGCATGCAGGACAGATGGGAAGGGAGGTCCTAATGTCCAATCCACTCATTAGCTATTTATCAACCATTAATGATGTGGACAGGAGTGGTGTGGGGGGAAAAAGGACACAACAGCATCAAGCCCTTCTGAATATGAGAAGATAAAAGAGAGACTATAGAACATCCATTCACAGGTTACAATGAGATGCAGCCTGGGGAGAGAGAGGTACCTAAAAAGTTGAATTTCCATGGGAATTTTCTTGTAGAATATGATATTTTTATAGACAGAAACTTCAAGCTGTCTTCAGCCTGCTCTATGAGAGAACAAAATGAGGAGCTGAAACACATTTTGCTTTCTACCACCTGCCCCTGCAGCCCTGTACACATATGAAAGCACTAAACCAACTAAACCTCTAAACCTCTTTCTTTTTTTTCTTTCTTTCTTTTTTTTTTTTTCAGACAAAGAATGATTGTTTGTGTGCTCTTGGATCAGTCACCTGATCTGTGGCAGAGTTAGGAAAATACTCCAATTTCCCAGTTATTTGCTTTAGTATCAAGAGTTTTCTCTTCATTCAAAGAAACAGACGCATGAACTGGCCACCTAAGGATTATTTTTTCCCCAAAATGCTGTAGCACAGCATTAGGCAGGCAGCCGAGCGAGTGGAGAAAAATAATTATTTAGAAATATTTTTTTGACAAAAACTGGCCTTGTGACAAAATGAGCCTCTTTTATACCAACATGGTTATTTTGTATTTGAAAACTAAAACCTCTCTTTTTTTCTTCCTTTTATCACTCTTTTATCTTTACATGGAAACAATATATTTTTGGTGGTTAAACATTTCTATACAAGCTTGAAGCTTTCACAATCTTTTTGCTAACATTTATGGAAGATGAGAAATGCCTTTTCAAGAGCTAGAGCAGTAGAACAAAAAGGAATTCATATCTCTTGAGTCTGTGGTATGCATAAATATAATAATGTTCCATGAAACAATATTTCAGATTCCAGCAATGCAGAACATAGTAGCAATTCCAAGGAAAATAGGAAATAGAAATAATTAGTCAGGCGTGAGGAAGAATCCCAAACATCACTAGGATACCAAATGCTCTGCAAAACAGCAGCCAAAAGCCCTGTCTTTAAATCTGCCTTGAAACTTCCTGTGCAGGTGAGAAGTCAGAATCAGTTGTAGCGAGCCCGTAACCCCTTATCAAACGCTGACTTCAAATGTGTGTGGGAAGCAGTTGTAATCTATTCCCCAGCTCCCCTTCCTGGGGGTTGAGGACTGTGCCCTTTGCTAGTTTGCTCTCACTGTGTAAAATCTGGGCCTTATTTTCTGTTTCAAGTCGTCCAGCTTTAGCTTCCAGCCACGGCTTCACTTTAAGCCTTTCTCTGCTAGATTAAAGAGCCTTTTATAGCTGATATTTTATCTCCATGGAGGTGCTTAATACCCTGCAATCAAGTCACCCGTGGTCTTCTCTTTCATAGGCTAAGCAAATCCTGCCCATCACATTTCTCACTGGAAGGAATTCCCCTTCCCCAGCCTCTAAGCCGTTTTGGAGGCAGTTTTCTTCACACTCTCTAATTTTCCAGCCTCTTTTGGAACCATGCAGACTCCGGGGCCGTGCATGGTCCTTCTGCACGAGTCCTGTGGTGGTGCATGGAGAAACAGAACTGCACAGGTTTCTGTGAGCACAGCTGGGAATGGTTTGCTAGAGAAAGGTGCAGCGCTGCAGGGTACAGAACTTGATGGTCATCCTGTGACACGTCAAGCTTCCTTCTGACCTAAAGAAACCCTTTTGGGAGCAGAGCTTCTCTAACAGCACTTGGGGAGGAAGGCCCCCATGGCAGCTTTGCAAGTTCTGCTTTCATGTCCCAGTGGACATCTACTTTTCCCTGACTCTGTGCAACCAGCTGTGCTGATGCCTCTCTGCACTAATGGAGCTTGCACTCCTTGCAGTAGGTGCCTGGGATAAAATATATTCACTTCCTTCTGTAAATGTTTTCATGCTTGCATGGTCAGTTTTCTTCAACTGTTTTTCTCCATCAGGGATGAAAAGTTTTTTACTGGAGCAGTAAATCAACAGGTTGTGATTAAAGAATTTAAGAAGCTCCTACATCTGCCAGTCCACAACTTAATTTACTGGAGGGTCTCTAATAGCTGGCAGTGGAATCACACATTTTATATTTCTTTTCTCCTTTAGGGAGTGGAACAGAAACCCTGTGTTCAAAGGCTTCCCAGGCTGCTGTGTTTATATATCAGCTAGAGATGCGTGTGGTTGTTCCTTTCAGAGGAAGATATTTCTCAATACACTCTCTAGACCTGTATTTTTCCATCACTAGTTGCTACTGTTCTTCTTCTGTATCCAAACCCCACAGCTCCTCCCCAAAACCCAGATATCTTGGTGTTTTTTACCCCAGGAAACATTCTGAGCATTCAGTAATAAAACTGGGAGGAAATCCTTCACTTCCCTTATGCCTCCTAGCAAGTAACCACATCAGTACTCACTGAGGATGTTTTTGGGTACTGACCCGGTGTCACCATTCGAAACACAACCGTAAATACTTTCAAGATGCAGTTTTGAATCAGGCTGCTAGATGAGGAGAAGGCGCTGCTGCTTGGAAAGGAATTCTTTCCTTCTGCAACCGCTTTCTGAATTGCACTGACATTTAGCAATTAACATACAAAAGCTTTTGTATCCACAGGATCATTTTTCATGTCAATAAACATATTCCCTCGCTTTTTGGTGCAATGTTTAATAATTCTCATTTCCTGTGGTGGAAAAGAATTCTTGTACTTTATTTGTATTACACAAATTGCATGGAAGAAACAAAGCCATATCTGATCGCAGTTATTAAATTAAGGACATTTGCATAAATCCTCCTTTTTAAATTTTTTTTCTAATCTGGTTTGCTGTCAGTAAACACTGTGTTATCTAGGTTTGCAAAGCCTTTGGTAGCGAGCCAGGTTTTTGCTTTCCCCATCCTTTTAGAAGCCTATTGGCAGGCCAGGTCTGCTTCTCCTGAGCTGTCTGCCATCACACAACGTGGATTCAGCTTCAGACGATGAACGAGTCGCTATTCTGGAGCCACGGGCTGAGCTGCCGCTACGTCACCGCGTCCCTCCTCTGGGTTTGCAGGACGTGTCCCTATCCTGGTTAAAATAGCTGAAAGTTGAGCAGAAGGGGGAAATGGTGGTCTTGTCTCCATGGGGTATGGTGATGGTACTTCCAGAATCCAGATACCTTTTGCTGCAGAGACGGAGATGCTATAAAAAATGGGGATATCCCTGGTATTTGGATGCCTGGCGGAATGGAGGTCTGGTCCATGGCTTAGACTTCCAGTACTAGAAATTCCTAGCGTGTCCCTGGACACCAGGGGTGGCCTGTGCCGACACTGTGCAATTTAAGCCCTGAGCATGTGGGTGCCTTCCCAAGGCTTTCGGGAGCACCGTGGACATGTGCAGGTCATGGATGGGCATCTCCAGTTGTTTTTCTTCCTCTCAGGTGTCTCTGGGTTGCAGAGCAGTGGCAGAGGAAAAGGAGGGGTCTGGTGAGGAATGTATATATACAAAGTGCAAAGATAAGAACTTTCTGGAAGCCTTTGTGTCATGCCCAGTCTTAATCCACTCCACCCTTTTTGACACCAATGTGTGCATGGAGATACGTATTTTTCTTATATATAAAAAAAAAAAAAAACCATTGCCAAATTCTGCTCTGGCAATATAGAGTGCTCTGAACTGACCCTTGGTAAATAATATAATTAACCAAGATTTCACCCTCTTTTAATCAAATGTAAGGCCAAACTGGAGCCTTTGTTTGCTCACCGTGATGAAGCCTAACTGCTGGTGTAGTCCTGAAGAGAGAGTGCCAGGCACTTAACTTGAAAATGAATTTGCTCTAATAATGTCGTTACTTTTTATTGACCAAGCATTTCCACAAGTGGTGAAAGGCTTATTGGGACGAATATGCATTGTGTCACTCTGGAATCATATCCTGTGTGCACAGCACACGTGAGCCCCAAGCAGAGCGGGTTTGTCTGCAGTGTCTGCACTGCATCACGCATTGGAGCTTGGAACATTTTGGAACATTTTGAAGCTTGGAACATTTTGGTGAGAAACTACAAAGCCCTGATGAAGGAAATGCTTTCAATGTATCTAAACCATGGTGTAGTGGGTTTTATTTCTGCTTGTGTTACATACCCCTGAGCTCGTTTTAGCCAACTGATAGTCATTAGACAAAGCTTTGCAATTTCCTTATCACAGAGTTGTGATTTAGCTGCTAACAGAGTAATATTTCTTGTATTTATCTTGGTATTTGCTGGACGTGCATTCAGCTCCTGTCATAGGTTAAACTTCAGAGAAGTCACTGCTTTCCAGGCACTTACATCCTTCATCTGGCTGCTGAGCACAGCCAGGTGCAATGTGTTACCACACTCGTTTCCTCTTGCAATCGCACTCAGGAAAAGGAATATAAGATCACTGTGATATCAGGAAAACCTGCTGTCAGCAAGGCATGCAAGTTACCTGGAAGCTGCATTCCATTTACAGGTGGGGAATGCTTTGTGCAATTTTCCCCAGGAATAAGTTTCTGTGATTGACTGCATCACTGTTGGTTGAAACTTGTTTCAGCTTCCCAGCATTTTCATGTAGCTCATGAAAATGAGTGATTTTACAGTGCGGTAATTAAGAGTTTTGAGGTAGGATCAGCCAGACTGGATGAGGTCTCCTGTTTGTTAATGGTCATCTGGACTTGGGTCTTTGGGCTCTAGTACTCTGTGTTGGAGGCTATTCCAGAGCTTGCTGTTTGCAGGAAACTCTTTTGGTATATATGGCTAAAAATAACAAAATAGTCCAATTTAAATGATTTTTCTAGCACTTTCATAACTTTGGTTATTCTGAATATGCACAATTTCAGCAATTCTTTCACACAGAGATTTTGGGTGCTGTTACTGTAAGATGTGTGCTGTTATCATAAGAGCTGATATGGAAAAGTTTATCAATAATATTAGGTTTCTCATTTCCAAGGATGAATGATTTTTCTAGCACTTTCATAACTTCAGTTGCTCTGAATATGCAAAATTTCAGCGATTCACACAGAGGTTTTGGGTGCTGTTACCATAAGATGTATGCTGTTATCATAAGAGCTGATATGGAAAAGTTTATCAATAATGTTAGGTTTCTCATTTCAAAGAAAAAAAAAAGTGAAAAAGTGAGAAGTGAGAAGTCAGTCATTGCTAGTAGAAGCTCTTCTTCTCAAGTATTGCCACTGTATTCTAGTAATATTCTCATCTTCATTTATAGCCCTTAAGACAGAGCTGCAAAACTCCTGAAGACTTATTTTTTTGAGGACGAGGATGAAGGCTTTTTTTGTTTCTGCAAGCTTTATTCACCCCTGAAAATCGAGTCCCTTTATTCAGGTACCTGGAATATGGTTTAAACGCCTTTTCTCGGTAGTGCAAATAGAGCTTGTTGAATTGGGTGAGCTTGGAGCTTTTCTGCCTGAGAACTAGTAGAGGGAAAGCTCTTCTGGAACAGGGAGATCCTGCTTGGGAAGCTCATGGAACAGGGATCTAGATCCAGAGCGGATGCAATCTTTCCTTTTCCATGGCAAGCCATGATTAATAAACAACATTTGTTAGTCTCCTGCCCTTGGCCTTGCCGTCATGGAGTCACCGTTTATTCCCATTCCCAGCTCGCCGGTCCCTTCCTCCGTCGGAGCCGGACGTCGTGGGCGGCTGGACCAGGCACGCGGGTCGTGTCTGGCTCACAAGGACCCGCATTTCCAGGCAGTCCTTGCCGTCTAATCCGTGTTTGCGGCGGGATGTCACACGTCCCAGAGCCACCTTCATCTCATCCATTCTGAGCTTAAGCAGATTATCCATTTCTGTGACGGAGTTTCCGTTTGCTGAAAAACAAAGGGCTCCTTTTAGGGGAGTTTGTTTCCAAGATGCGTAGGTGTGAACGTGTGTGTTCATTTATTGTACTGCTAACCATAAACAGTTTAATGTTTTTGAATTACTGCTCAATATTTTGGTCTCATTTATTTTGGTTGTGTCCTTGAGCCATGTGTGTCCAGGACTCTTGCTAAGGGGCCTTGTAAATGATGGTGAGGAAACACCAGCCCATTTGATAAGGGCACCATTGCTTCATTGCGTATTGTTTTAATGTTATTCCACAAAGCAACCATTATAATATCACTATTTTTTGTAACTCTGGTTTTATTTTTATCACACCCACATTATAACAGTCTACATCTGAAATATTTCCTCATTTGTGCAAAGCACATTTCTCTGCCAGGGGTAATGAAATGACCACGCAGTGACCCTCGTTTTTATGGTTCTCCTACTGTGAAGAGGAATTGAAGATGAAATGTAGAAGCTAATAGCTGTGCAGCCCCAGTGAATCTAGCAAATCTAAAGAGTGCAGCCATGGGATACATTTAAATATTAAAGCAGTTTTTATGTGCTGTAAACAATATTTGATGCTCCCAGTATGCTTTAATCCAGCTAAATGGTTATTGTGTTATGTGTCCTAGCTCTTTTGTGGTCAGGAAACCTTTCCTCACTGCAGACTAAGTTGGACAAGGATGAACATGTAGGATCATTCTCTATAATGTTTCTTGTGCAGGTTAATATTGCATGGAGCTGTGTGCTTTAAAATCTTTCACATTTATTTAATATTTTCTTCTTCTTTTTGCTTGTTTGTTTGTGTTTTTGAGAGGAAAAATTGAGAGGAACCTAATATAGCTTGGTCCTGCAAGGGAAAGTGGCATCTGGCAAGGTGTTTAATCTGTTAATTTTGCCTGGCTCCAGTGAGTGTTGCATGTTCACGTGTGTGATGTGTCTTCTTGACAGTCTCTGTGCTGGAAACCAGAAAATGCAGCTTTATGTGTGTGTGGGGAGGGGGAGATTCCTCTTTCTCTATTTTTCTTTGATGGTTTCTGACTCACTTGCAGGAAGCCAGGCTCACCACTCACTTCCCAGTGTCTCCAGGTAAAGAGAAACACACAGCTGAGGAACTTGCTTGCATCAGGACCAGCATGCCTGGATTGCCTGCAGGGCTGTCTCCTCCATGGGATTTACTCAATGCTTCAAAAGGTGTAGATGGAAGTTTTGCTGTATTTGCAGCCTTCTTGATGGAACTCTCTTGTGTCTATTCGTGAGAGCCCCGGTTGTGTCATTTTCCAGAGGAACAGGAAGACTTTCTTATCTCCTTTCTAGCTGCTTAATTGATTAAATATGTAGAGATTCCTTTGCAATTCCTTTACCTCTTCCAAAGGTGTTTGAAAGAACCAGCAAAAAGGATGGATATAAAGCCTAATTTTGCCTCATTTCTTTAAGAAGACTCCAGGCAAAAAGAAAAGAAAGGAGAATATAGGTATTCTGTGTTTTTTTTTTTTTTTTTCCCCTGATTCTTCTAGGTAAAACAAAACGCCCCATCACTCCGCTTCCTTTCACAATACAGTGTGGTTATAGCAGTCAAGGTTTAGTAATAAGGGGACAGAGTGTTTGGTGACCCCTGGGAATGGGATTTCTGAATTATCCTGAAGCTGAAATTAATTTTGGGCTCTCTTTTTACTCCCAAGCAAGCAGTGATCCGTATAGTAAATGCTTCATTTTTGACACAATTGGCAAATTCTGTTCCTAAGACTGCTTTGTGATTGGGAGAGCAAGGGGTGAAACTCTTACCTACCCAAAGTGTTGTTTTGGCCTATGTTGTTTAAAGAAAGTCTAATTTATCTCCTGTCAGAGGGAATATTTCCCTCTCTACCATCCAAAAATAACCCAAAGCATTAGCACGCAATGCCAGTGTGGTTCTTCTCGAGCCCCTGGGCTGGTTTCTTGGTTTAACCTCTTTTCCTTAAACAACGTGACTTCCTGATTCCTGTAACTGATCTACCTATTGCTAAGTGAGATGATCTCTGCCAGTCTGACTCCCTTGTGAACTTTCCTTTTCATGCTTCTGTGTGATTAGTGACACCAGAGCTTTAACCAAGCAGGGTAATTCATTAGTGTGAGGCACAGCTCTGTGGGGATGGGGTCCTACCCTCCTCGCACTCCATCCTTTTCTGTGCACTCAGATATCTCCTAGACTGGCAAGGGAAAATGCATAAGACTTCTCCTATCTGCTGTAGATGCTTTATGCATTGCTCATCTTGACTCACTGGCAGTAGAATTCATAAGACCATTTAGGAAACTCTTTAGGTGCTGATTTTTTTTAATCCACTAATAAAATTCATGCAGATCATTAGAAATAAAAAAGACATTTATAAACTCTGACACGCAGTATAAAAATAAATAAATGATTAATTACAACTTGTGGAAGTAATTGTGATTAATTAGGATACAGTCTGTTTCTTGTTGTTGCCATTTTAATTTGCAGCCCTTAAATTTCAGAAATTAAGTATCTTTTAATCTGGTATTGAGTACAAGCTGAAGTCAACATACTTTAGAGAAGTAGTGAGAGGTCTCCACTTTTTTCTATGGGATATTACGCAAGACTCAGTTTACTCATCTGATCTTGTGCTCCTTGTTTGCTGATTTTTGAGGGGTTGTTTCCTTTCCAGAAATGCTTTTCATGTGGGGGAGTAGATGGTTCAAGTGTTAAAGTATGTTCATGCAGCAGCCAAGTCTGCGCTAGGTTAGGGGCCAACAAGTCTCTGACCTTTGCTTGACCAAGCTCTTTAGCATGTTGTATCCATCCTGAACTAAAAATCTAAACAAAGAGAGTGCTGAAGAGGCAGCAAATGGTGTGCTACATATTCATGTGACATAGAAATTAAAAATACGGAAAAGATGGGTCTCCCCCTCCTCATAGTGGAGGAACCGAGTAAAAGAAAGACTTGCTGGTAAAGGGAAGAGGTCATGGGCAGCAAGAGATGGGGCAGTTATTGGGGAGGTACCTTGGTGGTTGTAAGGGAAAAACCTATATGTTATTTGAAAGGCAAGAATCTGTGCTTTTTAAGTCTATAATAATGTAGGACTTCTTTTGTTGCAGAAAAGACATTTGCCTGCTGCTGCAGAGTGGCTGGTGATCTGGGAAAGATCAACCTAACCTTCTGGAAGATGTGGAAAAGAGAATGTTGCCTAGGAATTATGGCACTGGACCATAATCCTTTCTGGAAGGAGAATCAGAGTTGGTACCAACTGTGCCGGAGAGGCTGGACTGTGCAGGGAGAGGGGAAGGTGCAAGCACTGGACATCCAAGCACTGGAACCCAGCAGCAACCTCCAGGCGAGTTTCTGGTTGGAAAACCTCTACTAAGATAGGCTGTCTGTTGTACTCCTTACTTTAGACCCTTTTATTAGCTATTACCCAATTCCATAACCACTGCAAGTTGGATAGATTCATTATATTTGCTCAGCTTGTACTAGATTGTGCTAATGGTGACTTTAAAGTCATTTCCTCCTAGGCAGTCAGTGCAAACCTGTATTTTTGGGCACTCATGACTTGTAGCAAAACACCCATAGTAAATCTGTCTGTGGTGTGGTCATTGCGACATGTGAAGTGACTCGGGAGGTTCCTCCTGTAGTCCCCTATACTTCTTGGCTTCGTGGAGATGTCGTTCTGTTGTATGCAATCGTCTCTTGGTGCTGGTTTTCCTTCTCATAAACAGCAGGTAGGTGCTAGCTGAACACTTCAAGATCTCTCTGCGGTTATTTCCCCATGTGTGCTCTTCTCCCTGATGCTGCTATTGCTAAGGGTGGACAGGGTCTAATTAAAGACAAGGAGGACTGGACCTGCATATGCTGCATGGGCCTGGGGACTGGCTGGCTCAGAGGAGCAATAATTGGCTACAGGGCCTTTCACCTCTGTGCCGTGGCTTAGAATACAGATCAGCTCAGAGAGTGACTTTTAATGGAATTACCCTGTGGCAGCTGTTTTCCATATGAAATTAGCTGGTAGTTGGAGTGCTCTTCCTACAGGAAACCAATATCAGTAATTACCACATCAAATGGTGCTAATTAGCACTATTTAATATATATATATATAATTTAAAGTTTAATGACTAGGCTTCAGGTGTATGTTGTGACAACACGGAAATCAGTATAAATCCACTTAGTTCCATAAGCAAGTCTATGTATGTAAATATGCTGGAGAATATACTTTGGTTATAGTAATACCATCTAACTGGAGGCTTTTAACTTAGTTTTCTGAATTTCCTCTTTTTTCAGATGCCATTCCTTACATAGGGCATGTAAAGTTATAATACTTTTAAAGTTAGACTGTGTTACTCTCCCCTAAGTGTTTAAAAATCACAGTGAGGAAGAAGCATCAACAGAAAAAGGTCAAGGTGGTTCAGGGAAAAGTATGGATAAATGACTCCCGTTTCCCTGGTAGGTAAGAGCTGTAAGGAGAGTTATCTCTTATTAGACCAGCTGATACAGCTGAGTGAAATAGATAAGCTTTAGAACACCTTGGATTAAGTTACCAGCTCTGCACTTTTCCACCCAGAATTGCCTTGTTTCAAGAGGTTTGGTATCTGTCCTCCTGGTTTACAACAGCCCACAGCTGTGGTCTGAGCTGCGACCAGGGAAGTTTTCCCACTTGTGCTGTGGGAAGGAGTCAAAAGGTGACACCACGTAAAGGTGCTGTGGTTGAGTGGTGACCCCAGGTTCTGCACTGGAGTTCTCCAGTCTAATTGGAGCTTGGCAATTAGCGGTTCTGTTCTCCATCACCTGCCTAACTGGCAACAATGCAGCTGTGAATCGTAGTCTCATTCCCCCATCTGCAAAAGACAAGACTGGGTATTTTGGTTAAATTGCTGGAGAAAAATAGTTCATCAAAGTAAATTTTTGATGGAGAAGAGTGTTTTTAATAAAAGAGCATTTTTGCTGTGTATCTCTCCAGTACCAGAGAGACAAACAGCTTCAACAGAAGAACTGAACCAAAGAACCAGTAGTTTTGCAGATCACTGGCAGGGTGGGAAACCTGAGTCTCTGTTCCTGTGGTTCCTGGATTGGTATCATATCATATTTACACAAAGCCAAACAGCTCCAACAGAAAAGACTTGTAGAGAACGTCTCTAACTCACCTCACTCTAAGGGCTGAAAATATATCTCTGACATCTTAACAGTTTTCATAATATGGAATTCTATTTTTTCCAGACAGCCATTTGAAAGAAGATAAAGCGAAGTCTTCTCATCATGGCTATTTCTTGCTTATGATCTCTGTGGATTTTCTACTCACCTTGTTCTGTAGATTTGCATGTGACTCCTTCCTCTGCAACCTCTTATAATACCTATCTATTTGTGCACCATTACGGTAACTTGCTTTCCTCAGGGTGAAAGTCCCCATAATACCTGTCACCCCCGTATTAGGTAATGAAACCACAAATCAATAACAAATCAAGCATGCAAGAATAAAGGTCTCTTACAAACAGATAAGATGTTATCTGCTAGGGAAGAGAGCCTCCAGGCTATCGAAGAAGAGCGTAATTTCCATAAAGTGAAGGATGACCCTGAGATCCTGGGAAGACACAGTAATTGAGACTATCTTTCTTTACAACAGCAACAAGAGTGGCTTCTTGGTCCTTGGGAATCTCAGTAGAAGGGGGGTTTTTAGCTCAGGTCGTAAATGGTGTAAGTGGAATCCTTCTCCCCTCCTGAGTGGGACGAAGACCTCCCAAAGTTCTCTCCTGACCTGATTTCTATGATTCTGTGATGGGTTTATGACTGAGCAAGCAAAGGAATTGATCTCCATTGGGGAAGAGCCAGCTAGTGCAGCATTACAGAGCAAGGATAATTCAGAGGCTAATTTGTGGCTCTGGGTCTGCTCGTAGAATACTTTGGAGCAGATTGCCAGCATCTTCTTATTGAACAAAAACACTGAGGAGGTTCCTCTGCTACTTTGCCATCCCTGCTCCTGGTGTCCTTTCTGCATATCCAAGTACTGGGGCTCCTTTCTCAGCCCTTTGCCCTGCCTGCTGCTGTCATGCCTGCACGGCTCTCATTTGAACATTTTATCCTTTATACAGCCCTGAAAGACAGGCCTGCAGATGTAGGAGGCTGAGAAATGGCTTCAAAATGTCCTGTTTTACAGGTGAAGGTAGATGTGTGGGGTACAGTACAGGTGTGGGGTTCACGAGTAGGGCAGGGTGGTGGTGGTGGTTTAGCAATCAGCATCACAAAACCGTGTCTTGTGCACATGGGGAGATTTAATGACAGCAAAAGGAAAAAAGAAAACCCGGGACATGTTTTCCCTCCAGACATCCTGTGCCCCAGTAGCACAATGGGCTTTTTCATGACTGCATCATGAAAGCAGCAGCCTGCCCAGTTCCAGATATATTTTATACCTTTGCCACAAACCTCTAGCTGTGTGAAAAGCAATTCCCTCGCAAATGATCCTTCATTAGCCGTGGGGCTGTGTCAGAAATGATCATCAGTGTGTTGCTGCTGGGGCCAGCGCATCCTGTGAGCTTTCTGACCCGAGCACTCCGTGGGATTTCCTTATGTGAAGCACCAGTATGAAAAGCTTTGGCGTTAATGAAAGAGCTCTTGATGTTTTCATGGTGGGGGTCAGCAAAAGTTTTGCAGACATCTCTGCCTATCGTTCTTAGCATGCCTGGCAGTGTGAGTATCATTTTGTTTTTCACAGGCTCTGATTAATAATATGGTTCTCAAGTTCTGCTATAGCCCTTTAATACAACAGGAATCCAGCAAATCTGGAAGTCACCATTTCTGGAAGATGTCACCCATTTTGGGGCTCGTCTGCCTGCTCGCGTTTACTCATTCATGGTGTTTCAGCAAGTCCTTGCTCTGCTGGAAAGCAGAGCAGCAGCAGATGATGATTTTGAATAAAAAAAAAGGTTTTTTGAGGAGCCTTAGAGGTTCATGTGTCTCACAGACTGGTTAGGAATCTCCACCACACACGGAGCCAATCCAATTCACTTAAAAATCCAGTTTGCAATGAAATCCACAAACAAATATATACTGCGTTTGCAAGTAAGCAAAGAGCACAGTTTACTGAATCCTATAAAGAATAGTAGTGTAGGTTAGCTATATTTCTGAGCCCCAGAAACACTCAGGTGCCATCTGAGCTCCACAGCCTGGTTCCTTGTGAGCTTAGAGAGAACCATGAAGGGAGTCTCAGCTCTGCTCGGAACCTGGGGCAGAGGACGAGAAATTTTCCGAATTTCTAGCAAATGGTAAACCAAAAATTTCACCTAGAGAGTGATGTTAATGATATGAGTAAGTATAAATTGGAATCTTGCCACCTTCTTGCTTCTTGTTCTGAAGGATTAGAAATATCTCAGCTTGGGATGTGCTGCTTTACCAAATACACACTTCCCTATCCTAGGTATCAAATCACCGGGTTCATTTATGAGTGTAATTCCTCCATGTGGAAGTCTGAAGGATTAGAAATATCTCAGCTTGGGTATCAAATCACCGGGTTCCATTCATGAGTGTAATTCCTCCATGTGGAAGTAAGTGGATGCCTTTTAAATGAGTTGATTGCTTCCTGTAAGCTGCTGTAGTGGAAGATAAATGTTATTAAGAGAAATATCTGTAATTCTGCCAAATGCAAAACCCCTGAAAAACAGCAAATGTGGAGAATAACAGTGAATAGTTTCTCAGACTGCAAGTACCTGGGGGTCTGTCTCTGCTAAGGAAATGTTTTATTACTGCTAGTGCCTGAACAGCTGATTAAATACAACTGAGCTGTCAGTGTCAATGGCATAAATCCATTACAATGAGAGACATGAGAGAATATGCTGCCTCTAATGGCATTGTTATGTCAACTAATACCTAAAAATCATTTTTTACCTCAATTTTTCTGAATGGGGAAGGGCAGAGATTAGATGTAAAGTCGCTGTTTTCAGGTAGAAAGAAGCATGATAGTTGAGTAACTTTTCAGCCTTCATGCCTGGTCTTGGACAACAAAATACTCCCTACCATGCACTGGAGACCCTTTTTTCGCTCCACACCTGGCACTCAGAGTGTTAGAAACTCAGTCAATGCCCCCTTTTTTTGTTATCATGGAAGACACAGGAAAACAGTCAATCAAGTATTACTTTGGGACATTTTCCTTAGTCTGTGTTCTAGATGGGGGTGATGTCTCCCTGCTTTGTTCTCAATGCAATTAGTGGGTAAAGGAATTATCTAAAACTACATTTTGATATTAATTATGGTTTTGTTTCATTGCCTGCAGACTGTTTGCTGATTGCGTAGAACAGAACTGAGCTGAACTAGCATTCAGAAACAGGAAGCTTTTCCCATTTTTTTATGGATGTTTAAAGAAAATAAAGTTAAAAGCCTTCTGTAGAGTGAAGGAAAGCCTGTTATCCCTTATAGCAGTACATTGCTTTTTTAAATCCCAGTGGAAATTTCAGTTCACACACCAAGCTCTCCACAGCAGTAACATTTTGTGAACTGCAGCAAACTTCTGTGAACAAAAGCAAATCTGAGCTGGCAAATTCAAGACCTGCTGAAAACTGTCGCATAGGAAGCCAAGAGATTTTCCATATCTGCTCTCACAAAGCACAAGGCCTCCTGCAACCTCCCTGGTGCAGTGCATGAGCTGGGCTTTATTCACTGCCATCTCTGCAAATCTTCCTCCTGGGAAACGTGCAGGTTTCTGAAGTGAGGGCTGCGCCTTTTGGCTCTTGCTTCCAAGCACATTCGTGAGCATGAGAAGGTGCCTTCAGGAGATTTCAAAATTGTTCTCATAGCTGGGGTTTTGGGACATATTTCTGCATAACCTTATCTACTCTTACTCCCCGTTTAAAAACTGTGCCTACAAAAAAAGGAAAAAAGCAGAGCAGCAAGTGTTATCTGAGGACTATTCATCAGCAGCATTACTACAGAATGTGAGAACGTATCTAGGAAAATCTTAATTTTTGAAGCTTCATTTTCTGGCAAACAGTTTGCTGGAGATTAGTGTTGTAGTTATGATTAGAGTACACTGCATTATTCCACGATTTCCCCTTTCATCCAGCACATTATGCTAATCACACTGTATTCCATTTTTCAATAAAAGGTCAACAGTGCACTGTTTGTGCAGAATGTGCAATTTAAACTTCATGTCTGTCATTAGAGATAATCTCGGCCTGCTGTATCAAGTGGGGTTGTCATAGAAACTAGACCTGAGATCTCTGTTTACAGCCTTTGGAGAATAAACACTTTGCATTTATTTCACTGAGAAATAGTCGAACAATTAAATAAGGTTTGAAAACAAAACCATAATGGCCCAGAGAGAGATGTCATTCATCAAAAATCAATATATGTTTTGCAGCTGGTAAACTCCAAGCATTCAGGCAGTTGACTGACAGTAGTAGTGAAATATTTCCCGGGAGGGTAAGGAAGTAACTGATAGTGTATCATAATGCCTGGAGCAGAATTAATTTAAATTTGCTAATAAGTTTAGCTTCAAGAATCACAACACTGAAGAATATTTGTTTAAATTTTGCTTTATGACAGATAAGGCTTTTCATGCTGACTCTATGGATATTTGTAATACCACTAGCAGACTTTTATTTTATTTTATTTTATTTTATTTTATTTTATTTTATTTTATTTTATTTTAAACACTCCATATCTCCCTATCATAGGCAAACTTTTCTTTGTGGATTATAACAAAGCATCCTAAAAATATCTCTAACATCTGCAGTTTTGTCTTCATTAGTGAACAGGTGGCCTACAGCTTCGAGTTTAACACTGAGGTTTTATCTTGCTTTTTCAGTGACGTGTTGTTAACTTGTAGAGCTCACCTGTGTCAGGCAGTGAGGGGTGTTTAGTAATATTTCAGAGAAGGATTAGAGAGATATGTGAACAAAGATGGCTTTTGTTGTTATAGCGCAGTAAAATCACCAAGACTATCAATCTTTGCTCCTCGGGGCATAATCATATTACCAGCTGGGTGTTTATGCATGGGTTTTGTCAAGGACGTGGCATCACTCTACTGCCAAGATGAATGATGGGGCTTTTATGTCTTCTTCTCCAGTAGCTGAACAGTGCCTGGGGTCGGCACTCACAGGATGCACTCACTTAAAAGCATGGATGGAGTTTATCTACCACAGCGGTGCATCCAAAACCACGGATCTGTTGCCCATCTTCGAGAAGAGAGTGAAATGGGAAAATTAACCGGCTCTTTGAAATGAGACAGCAAGGCCAGCAAAATTTCTATGCTGATATGGGCAAGCATCTTTTCCCAGATTTGCGGACTGATGTGAGTTTCATTTGGTTTTGATCAGGTTTTGGCTCTGTAACCCCTTAATTCCAGCTGGTTGTGAAAGCTCGGGTTGGTGGGCATGTCACAAACCTTTCAGCTGAGATGGGAAGCCCTAGTCCAAAAGGAATTGGCGCACATCCTAAAAGTGGCTCAGCCTGGCCTTCCCAAAAGGTTGTCTCATGGCTGAGCTCTCTATGGGAGAAGTCTTGTCTCTGGTTTTGGTTTTGTTGGCATTCCTCTGGGTTGGTGCCTCATAAAAGTGGCTCAGCCTGGCCTTCCCAACAGGTTGTCTCATGGCTGAGCTCTCTACGGGAGAAGTCTTGTCTCTGGCTTTGGTTGTGTTGGCATTCCTCTGGGCTGGTGCCTCGACCTTGGCAAGCCGTGAGGACAACCGCACAGACTGTTGTTGTTTGCTGGGTTTGTTTGCTGCTGGTGCGACCTGGGCACAGGAGCATGAGGGTCTCCAGGCTGCAGAGCACGATGCGCTCAGAGCAGCCCGGCTTGCGCAGGAGGGTGGTGGCTCTGTTTGACACTTCCCCCTTTGGTTTTAGTGCAGCACTGTTTTCCAGCACTGATGAACATGTAGATTAGCCAAATCTGACATGGATGCAATGAGGTAATCTCGCCAGCTAAATTGGAAGAAGGCATTTTCTCCTGGTGTGATCTACCTTCAAAATTGGAAGAAGGCATTTTCTCCTGGTGGGATCTGCCTTCAATGCTGACGGCGTGTATTTTGATCTAATATCCAGACTGAAGTCATAAAAATTAGTTCTTGCTCCACAACACAATTAATCCCATATAATATATATTTATTATGGCTTTCCAGTAGCTGATACTGGATCAATCAATTAAAATAAGCATTTTTTCTTTGGGTGTGAAAAAACCAAATGGATGACTTGCAATCTTGTCAGGAAGAGCGCAAGGTAAATCTCTTGGACCTGGATGTTCTCCTGGTAGGCACTTCCTCACAACACACCACGACTGCTGCTTAACCATTTGAGTGATTTTGCCTCTGCATTAGGACAACTTCATACAAGACCCTAATAGCCTCCTACAAGATGCTGTATCCTAGAGTACCTCTTGGTAGAAATGCACAGGAGCAGCCCTTGATGCTTGCAGTCCTACCTCATGCTTTCCTTTCATTCACCTTGAAGAATCTTTTGTTTAGAGAAGAAACTCTGCTACTGTATTTCCCTATAAATATAATTGTGTTTTCTTTTGAACCTCTGAGGTCCCATTCTCCAGGTAAGCTATTTCCTTCTCATTCACTACCTAGGTAAGCACCCCCCGATGCTCGTTTTTATCCTTGAATTCCTCCTCTCTCCTGCTCCCTGGATGTTTGTAGGTGACTGTTCTCTCTCCTTTGCTAGCCTGCAAGCTTCATGCACCCTGTTCTCCACACTCCCTTTGCTGGCAATACCTGCCGTGCTACTATTGCAGGGAGGGCAGCGTGGTGATTGCTCAGGATACGCTGCTTCCATTAAATGATGAAGCCAGGATCTCTCTGGACTTCTGCTGGCTTGTGCTGGACTGAAGTATGTCGAGTGAATTGTAGTTAGGGCCATTGATTTTGTTTGTGTGGCAGTTATGAAGTCCAAGGCAGTTTTGGTAGTTATCAGTGTTTTTTTTAAATCTCAGAGCAAGCTGTCTTTTATAGATTACATGAAAAATGGAGACATATTATGGCTTTCTCATTTGCATCGGGCTCTGCTTGAGGTATTTTATAACTTTATCCTCTTGCTGGGAACAGTCCAGTGTGGAGGCTGCTAAGGGCAGGGGCTGCAGGGCCTTGAACCTACGTCTCAGTCAGTCTGAATCTCAGCTGGTGCCCTTCGTAGTGCCCAGTCCTTGATACCATTGCAGACAGGGGCATACCCTGAAAAAACCTTGCATCAATCTTGGTGTTAAAAGTGGCTGCAAGTATAGGCTATACATTCTGGAGGAAAACAGAAAGGGCAAACATGCCCTTGGGTCCATTATCCATCAACATGTCCAGAGAGAAGTTCAGTTTTGCCTTGTGCAAAGGCAAATTTACTGGAGTTGCTTGTACCTTTGATCCTTTCTGTAATCCTCAAGGAAATGAGAGAAATCAATACATCTGGAAGCCAAAGCTTTTCTGTAAGAATGGCAAAACCCTGTGATGGCTGTTGCATCTTGACTCTTGTACTGCACCAACTAGCTCAGCATTTTGAGCAATGCAGTCAAGAGCTCTTGAAATGGGGAAACCTCTGATCAAAATGTGCTCTTACTTTTATTATAGTCATTTTCAGTAGCACCCAGGAGCAGATGTAAGGGTAGAGTCTGCATCCCCACAGTCAGTCTTAGATGACTGTTTGATAAATGGTGGTTTTCTTTTTGCGCTCTGAGATGTGCCCTGGAGCCATGCTAAGAGCACAGAAGTAAAAAGACATGTGCTAGTACGTGTGCAAGGACTCTCTCCCAAAAGGCAGCGCTTGAACTTTTAGCAAGGAGCCTTCCTTTGAATATTTCGGTCTTTTCTGGCTAGGAACGGAAGAATTTGGCAGTAGGCTCATTTGGCTGGTGGCTGCAGGTGCAGGACAGGGATTGACAAGGCAGAGCCTCACTGTGGGTAGCTGTGCCCACCGCATTGCCCGGGACAGCCAAGCCTGCAGCTACGATGGCCTGATGATCAGGTTCAATCACCCTCTGAGCATTCAGACCTTTCCCAAAGGTGATGCCTAGGAAGCAGGAGGGTTGTAATGGCTGTTCTGTTAGGAGAGAAGGTTGATCCGCAGAGATCACACGCGCTCGTGTGGTGATGTGTTATTTGTCACGTTCCCCATGTCACCGTGACCATCTTTCCCCTTGTGTGTCCTTGTCTCTTACAGCACATGTTGTCTAGTGAGGGGCAGCTGTCCCAAGCTGTACCTACGCTTTTGGGGGCTGTGGAGAATAATAACAACAGTAACAAAAATTCCAGTGCCTGCTGACTAGCTCCCCCTTTTCTTTGTTGTTTGATTTAATTGTTCCAAGATATAGTGCAAAATATAATAATGTTTGGATTCTGTTTCACATATTTTTGTGAAGCATCTGACTATGAATATCAGGTCCTGAACACCTAAACTGATGCCTTTTTTTTTCCCCTAAGATTTCAAATGGCAACTTAAAATTATAACTAGCATTTGCTAGAAATTTTTTTTTCAGTTCAGAAAAAAGAATGGCTTGTGACAAGTGTCTCTACAAATCCTGCTTTGGAAGAATTAGGATATAATCTTTCATCTTACTGCCTGCGTCAAGCTCAAAGATTCTAGTCAGTTTTAAATTCTGATTGTCTCTTTTTTTTTTCCCTTTTCCTCTAGATTTTGAATTAGAAAAAAAAAATCTGTAGAGGGAATTTCATTCTGTCATTTTCCGAGAGGAAATAATTCAGTAGGACAGTTGGGGCTTGGCAGAACTGGCACAATGGTCAGAAAGCTGCCAGAGCTCAGCAGCGACCGGTTAAATGGTCTGGTCTTCAGCCGGGGCCAGTGCATTTCGTACAGCCACTGCGGGGAGAAAGCAACGGGGGAGGAGAGGACCATGCCTGGTGCTAATGTTTTTAATTTCTCATTTAGTATCAGGCAGTGACATATGGAAAGGAATGGAGTGCATGGAGGAAAGGGGGCTGGATGGTATTTTTCCCTTGAGCTTCTTGTGAAAAAGGCAGGGAAAGTGAATGATCAGTAGGTAGCTTGAGCCTTGCCAGAAAAGTGGTTTTTATGATTGCTAGTGTAGTAAGGACTTTTTTTTTAATCAAATGTGTGGGCTTTGAATTTTTTGTTTTTGTTGTTCTTAATAGGGTGAGTGGGAATGACTTATGATGCTCTAATATTTTCATAATGTTGGTGCATTTATTTCTTGCAGCACTCAGAAGTGTGCTAGGCACTTGTCACAATCAAACATTATTTATCCATTATTTATCTGGAGGCTCTGTAGGAAGCCCAAGCAGGCACTTGAGCTCCTCTAATAGAAACACATGCATGTCAGGTTTGCATGAACCAGGCTGTTCTTGCATTAGCAGGGAAGGCCTCCACATGAAGCCCCATCCAAACGCTGGAGAGGATAAGATGAAAAAATCCCAGGAGCAGCTACCTCTGCTGGCACGGCTCCATCAGCTCCTCTCCAGCCCGATGCTCCCTTGGCACACCATGTTGCAAATTTAAATGATTTAAAAAACATTATTTACCAGCTTCCCTCTTTAATAGGCATTAGTCTATCTTCTGTCTTATTCTGTGTGCTGAGGTCATTGCTTCATAAGTACAAGGCTAAGACCTTGTGACTTCAGCTCTTAATTATGCTTTAGGCCAACTCTTCCTATCCATAATGGTTTTGCAGTGCAGCCAGAAATGAAAAGCAAGGTCTGTAAAACACTGGTTGAAG
The DNA here is from genome assembly GCF_000705375.1 of Tinamus guttatus. Next base: position 10,335 of record NW_010585820.1, on the reverse strand, counting down.
ATAACACAAAAAACCTTGCATGCTCTCACAAGTCTAATCTACAGCTCCCTCAACAAGCAATACGCATGCATATATCAAAAATGTTTTCTCAGTTTGGTTTTGAAATGGAGGAGTATTTGCCCTACTATTGATTTGTCCTACTACCGATCTTTCTTTACAATAACCTAATCCATTCCCAAAAGCCTCGGTGAGTTCTTTCCAGAGGTAAAAGGACATTTGAGATAGGCCCAGTGTACCTATGTGTGATGGAGAACTTGTCTGTACTGCACTTGGGTTCTTTGAGCAGTGGCTTCCACCCACAGATGTTTGGAAGGGATTTAGTGGAAAGGATGGAAGGAAAGTTAATGGAAAGGGTAGTAGAATGTTCCAGCCTCTGTTTCACCATGAGGTTTCTGTAAATCTGAGAAGCACATAGATACCCCTTGGTCAAAGATGGGAGGTATGGTGGGTTGTCCTTATGGTCACAGAGGTGGATTGGGTTAAATAACTATGTGGGTGAGGAAACAACCTGCTGGGTGTAGCAGCCCTGGCCTAGGAGGTCTTGAAGTGGATCAGACACGACACAGGCCTTCAAGTTCATTACAAGACTGAGTCTGTCCCCAGCAGAGCTTGGGATATGCCGTGGACACCAGGCCAGGGAGAGCAAATGTGAGCAGTGACCTACTGCTCCAAGAGAGGCAGGAATTGGTGTGCCTGGGTATTAAAGATGTCAAAAGCTATTATCAAACTGCTTGTGTGTGTGTATATACACATATATATATATATTTTTCTTGCCTCTCTTTGGTCTGTGTATTCATATTTATGTATTACTTCCTAGAGCTGGTTTTAAAGAACTTGTTTTTTTATGCTCAGAGAAGCAGGTACAGATGAAGCTGTGTCTCCTGTTCAAAGCAGATGTCTAGGATTCAGGGTTTCTGACCCGTCTTCCCTTCAAGATGACTTTTCAGTACCTCATTCTCATGCCTGCTTTGCAAAGTGAATGCAGCAGCGGGGTAGAGCAGTGGGTAAGGTGGTGTTTTACAGCAATCTGAGGGCCTCGCTCAGGTTATACACACCACGACACCTGATGGTATACACACCACTCTCACCTGCAAAGTGAATGCAGCAGCGGGGTAGAACAGTGGGTAAGGTGGTGTTTTACAGCAGTCTGAGGGCTTCGCTCAGGTTATACACACCATGATACCTGATGTGTGTGTTTTTGAAGGTGAGAGAAAACTGAACTGAATCCCTGAATATTTGCCAATGCAAATCCACTAAAGCTGCTCAAACTCCGAGACTTCCAAGCCTGTGCAGAAGAAAGTCTTGTTTATATTTGCTGCTAATCCATCAGAGATGTTTGCTTTGGCTGGCAGCCTCCCAGGTTGTGCATCCAAATCCCAAGGCAGCAGTCACGGATCCTGTCATCACAGGGAGAAGACCTCCCGATCCACGAAACCAGGAGAGGAGAGCAGATTGGAGCAGGGCTTACACGGGACTGAAGAGGAAAGTGATAGGTGACCTTGAATCAAAAGGAGGTTCAGGTTTCAGTTCAGGACTGCCCGAAAATGATTCTCTTCTGCTAGCTGCTCGATGCTCAGTGCTCAGTGCTCGGGATGAAACGTAATCGACAGATTTAGCCGTGCTGTTGCCAAGTCTCCAGACTCCCTGGGAGCAGCAATTCTGGCCCCTGCTGCGTAGAGTCTCTCATACTGTGCTGCGAAGCACTGCTTGCTTTCCATGACATTTTGGGGGTGGAAGGCAGATTTTACCCCACACAATGACTCACAGCTGACTGGAACACAAAACCACAGGTTTGCTGGTGAAGATTCTCTGCTGTTTAATTTGTTGCATATGTCTCACTTTCATACCATGCGCATTAACTCCCGTTCTTCATTACGTTGGCATTATGTTTATTTTTTTTTAATTGAAAAACAACAGGTTATGCCAGATAAAGTCAGGAATAAGCAGCAGGAACTAGAACCATCTCATCCAATTTTAGGTGACAGCACTTTTGAATAGGACAAGTGTTTAGGACCTGGCTGTTTGGTTCTGCTGGAATCTCTCAGCCTCTCTCACGCACAAGACCTGAATTCAGCTCCTGCAGATGATCCGTGCAGGCTCCTTGATGCATCCCACCATGAGCAGAGGGGTGACCACCAACCTGGGGAGCTCAGTAGGAGTTTATGTGTTGTGACTCCTGTTGCAGATTGGCTCACTTGGACAAAACCTTCCCAGCTGAGACTTCAATAGAAAAAGTTACATGGTTCTGTGCTTCAGGCTCCCAATTTGCTGGTGTTTTTTCGGTGTATTGTACAAATATAACTACACTGGAGTATAACATTGCTGATAGGATGTTCTCACGGGAGCACGGTCAGGAAGGGCATCACAGGGAAAAAGCTGTATTTAGATAGGTCTCTGGATATTGTGCTAATGTGAGTTTTACTGCAATGCTTTCCATATTTAATGTGACTAAATGAGGCTGTCTCTCTAGGAGTGTCTCCATAGGGAAGATATTTTCTCTGTGTGTAGAAACTGTTTAATTCTGCTTGTGTATGATATGAAAAAAAAGTAACCCTAGAAAAAAAAGATTGTTTTTTTGAGACAGCAGGATGCTTTTGGAAAAGTATAACATTATGCTTGGAAATGGGGCACCAGGCATGTTTGAGACATTGCCATAGAGTCTCTGTAGTCTTCAGAGAGGCTTTCTGCTCTGAGCCTTGCTTGGTTCAGCTATGGTTAGAAGTCATTTCCATTCAGTGGGTGTTTAGTGTAAGGGAATCTGAATTTCATTTCAGTTCTTTCTTCCAATGCTGCTACATACCTACCTGTTTGTTGGCATCTTCCTCTTCCCAGGGCAAGTGACACAACACAAGTTGAAGGGACAGTATTTTTCTGCAGATGCTGCTATACTGATTGCTTAATTTAGCAGCTGCTTTGGCAGTTCCTCGGTGTCCAAAGCTGTCAAAAGAAGCCTGGAATTCTCCCTCCATGCACTGAGGGGAAAAACAAGCCGAGGGCTTCATTAGGGAACCAGTCCATCAGTCATGGCTGAGGGTGAAGGATGGAGCCCTCTGCTTTCCTGGGGCTCTGTGGCAGGTTTTCCTGGCTTGTATCCCTTGCATTTGCCTCACCTTAGAGTTGTTTCTGTTGACCCTAGTGTAGCTGTCACACCAGCATAATTGGATGAGAGCTAATTAACTGTCAAAACACAGGGCAAAAGACAATAAACCCCTGCTTCACCTCCTGGTGGGTTTTAGTCCCTTCTCTTTGATGTGACAGCTTATCCTCTATGCCTTTTGCAAGCAGCTCACCATTGCAGGGGAAATGCAATACAGCCAGGCAATCACTTATCACCAGTGACAGCAAATAAACGTGAAAAATGGGCTTTGAAACACTAAAGGACAATGATCAGAAAGGTTTCTTCTTTCAGCCTAAATCATGATGTTTAGCACTCAGCTGTAGTATTGTAAGTTATTTATAAATGTCCGGGCTTGTTAGGAAGTATATACTTGTATATAAAGATAAATAATGTTTTTAACTAGATGATAAATGTGCGTGGTCTGCATGAGGAGGGGGAATTGGGAGTCACCAACCCAGATGCGGTGTAATATACCTATATTAATGGGGAGGCACCCAGCTAATGAAAATATTATGGTGTGACATTTGCTTCTAGGCTTGTGTAAAACAAGCATGTTTATATGCAGGCAAAGTGATCAAAATTTCTGATGGAAAAATTTTCTGTCAGAAAATGCAGTTTTGTCAAAAGATTTTATTGAGAGGTGTCCATTGCAGAGAGATTTTCAATGGAGGGACATTTTTGTTTGGCTTTGGTAAGGTAATTCCTTGTTTTAGTGTTATTGTTTAGTCTGCATTCTTCACATGACATGTTGATATACTTTAACAGGATTTAATTTCTTATATTGTTTTGACATTCTCAAAACAAAATGTTTAAATGTAGCAATATGGAACATTTGGTAAGTTCAAAACTGGATTTTTTTGGATTGTCACTTTCTGAGAAATTTTAGACTTTTGTTCTGATTCAGTGTAAAAACATGCCAAAATGTCAGACTCATATGACAAGAATTCTGCCTTTTTCACCAACTCCAGTTATAGCACTTGAATTTTGAAATTCAAAGAAACAGAAAGAAACAGGATGTAGGGACAAGACTAAAAACCATCTTTTTTTTTCCCATGCAAACACAAATTAATCAGCTCTGGCAAACTCAGCATTTTCTAATGTTACTATAGGAAACTGGCTTATTGTTGAGTTGGAATTCTGGAATATTATTATTTTCATGCTATTGTTTTTATAGGCACATTCCTAGGCAGGGTTTTTGGGAACATATTTCTTCTGGGAAAAAAAATTTTCCCTGAACTTGAACATTTTGGACACTCGCTACAAATTCCTCATCACAGCGATGGACTCTTCATGGACTCTAATTGCTGCTGACTGTGAGGTTTTTAGGCCATTTTGGATATTGAATATTTAGAAGCAATAGAAGCTGCCACTCTCTTCAGGCTCTGAAGTATGTGTGTGTCTTTGGGGACTATATTACAGAGTCAATCACATTGTGCAATAAAACAGCTATGCCCAGGACATCCCCAAAACTGAAAGGGCTGGAAACACACTAGAATCCTGCTGTGCCCATATACATGTCTCAGTTCCCACGTTTCAGCTTGAGCATCTCTCAAATACATTTTTGTGTTACAGGGACTTAAAAATCCTGAGATCAGAGACGCTGGCTATGAAGCAAAGTATAACCAGTTAAAGCATGTCAACTTCTGCTAGATAAAGTTGATTGCAGAAAAATGGGGTAATCCAAATACCGAGACTTCAGGTATGGTGCATCAGCTGTGCTAAAAAATTTTGTTTAAAAAAGATTCCTAAACATTCACCGTATGATTTAAGGGTGTGAGTGTGCCTGTGTGTGGTTTATTTTCTTCATAAAGAAGTTGCAGAGACCTTTGATGATGTCTGTGAACAGTTACTGGCTTGTAGATTCAGGATTTTACCTTGCTCTGAGGTTAGTTAATAGGTGTAATACCTTTGGAAGGGTCTTTTGGAAACATAAAACTTTACCTCTCTGAAAACACAGAGACAAAACTGAAATGCAGAAAAAGGCAAGTTGTAAAAGAGATTAAGGTATTCCCTCAGCACCTCACTCCACACTCTTGGTTATTTCAGCTGTTTCGAGGTTAGGGCTGGCTGGCTAGAAAAGTCTTTAAGGGGAAATGCTGGAAAACAGGTTTTAACAAATATGATGATGACAATTTTTATAAGGTCTAAACCAGCTTGTATAGGAGAATGTTCATATTTTCTTTTCCTTGGTCCAGGCCACACTATTTCATATTATTCTGCAGCAAAGACTGTGGGTAGTGACTGTGGATCCACACAGGTGGAATGAAAAAGTGATTTGTCTGTTGCATTTGATCTGTGGCTGGTTTAGAGATCTGACTGTGTTGTAATGCTATTTGCAATTCTGAAATACTATAAATGGGTGTATAAACTAAATAATGACATCAGGTAAGGGGTATGATGAGAGAAACGTGCCTTTTTTGAAGAATATGCCAGTATATCATAGGCTTTTTAATCCCTGCCTCCTAAGCAGCAGTGCTGCTGGTTTACTCTTGGGTTGAGATTTGTGTTGTTTCTGCTTCTTGCGATGGAGCAGTATTTTAACACTTCTTTGGTGAAAAGAGGAGAATGAAAGAATCATCTGCCCCTACATTGGTGTTCAGATGTGATTATGTTATTTGGATTTTGCATGGTTTTCACAGAGACGGCGGAAAATGAGCTTGGATTGCAAATGGTTCACAGTGTTGTAAACTGTTTTGCTAGGGAGTCCTTTCAGACAGAAACCTTCCAACGTGGAACAGCTCCACAGGAAGCAGATGAGGAAATAAATCCTGCACCAGGAAAAAGCTCTGTGGCTTTTGCCACAGGAGCAGAGTGTGGCACGTCAGGAACCCAGGTGTTGATGGTGGAAGGTGTTGGAGTCAGTTGGTGTACGTGATATTTGATAAGCCTTGAAGGCTGCAAGCCTGTTTCAAGAAACAGCAGTTGCTACAAATCAGGTTTGTCCAAATTTTATTGTCTCTGTTGGCTTCTTCAGGGTGAATTTTGATAGGACACAGTCATTAAATGCAGACAGTGAGTGTGACTCCCAAATGGAAAAGACTGAGAAGGCACAAAACAGACTGTGAGAGTAAGGACAGGCCTCCGTAAAAGATTCCTTTAGCTAAATTAGAGTCGTGTTAAGCTCTTCCCCAAGGGCAAAGAAAGCTTTCATTTTAGAGAGAGTTCAGAATTATTTCTCTTCTCTTTAACTATCTGACTACCCTTTCACATGGTAAAAATGCTCTGTTATAGAAATCAGAAAACAAACCCATCTCATACAGATAAACTAAACTATCCTCCCATTTCTTGGTTTTCAAATCAAGTAGCTGTGGAAATGTTCAGATTTCAGGCCTTTTTAATTTCTCTTTCTCCAGTACAGCCCTTCTTATAGTCTGTATACTAGACCGAAGCAGTTTTTTGCACATTTATTTTCTGAAGATAATGGAAGAAATTTTCATGCCCAAAATCTTCATGACCTGACAATGCTTATAACTTCAGTAAAAGGAAAACCACGACAATTAGAGCTCCTCAGTAGGACTAGTATTTGAAGAGGTTCTAATTTTACACAAGAAACATAAATACTTCTTTTTTCCCACTTATTCTTGGCAAATCTCAGGCATTATTTCCTGTCACACAGGAGCTGGTGCAGGAAAAACACTTTCTGATGCTGGCTGCAGTAGGCTCTCAGTGATGCACTATAACATAAGTTAGGAGCCAGCCAATGCTCCAGATCTCTCTCTGCCCATGGAAAGCCCATCAATATGGGAAGGACTTGAGCTTCCTCTTATTAAAATCAAACATCAGCTAGAGGGTAAGGAGCACTAATCCTTCCATGGTCTTTGGTACCAAGGCCATGTCAGGAATTGCAACGGACAGGCCAAAATGACCAACAGGTGCTGTCTAGCTGGAGGGAATGGGGCTATCTATTTTTTTTTTCCAGATAACCCAGATTGTTTAAAGACAGCTCGTGTTAGACCCTGAAGCTGGAGTTACTGCTGCAGACCTTGACATTGTCATGTGCTCTGGCTGGGTGCTCTTGGTGCGGTCATCTTCTGCTACTGAGCCTCTCTTCCTTCAAGAGGTGACCGCTGTCTTTCTGTCTGCTGATCCAAATTGAACATGATGACCATGGAAGATAACAGCGATAAATAAGGTTGTAAGCAGGAAAGATTTTTAGCTGTGTCTTTCTTAAAGGACTTAAGAAGGGAGTTGGGCTGCTCCGGGGCACTTAGATGACCAGGTGGTGAAGTCCATCTGACAGAAGAGGGCAGATGAAGTCTCTTGTTCCTCACAGTGACTTGCAGGCTCACATCTAGTCTGCTCTTAGCTTTGCTTCCACTCAGTGTCTGCATGCCCCTGCCAGGCAGCTTCTATTTTTGTTCCATATGGGAAGGACAGGTCCTTTCGTATTCATTCACATGCTGCCCTGCCATCTGGGCTCTGCTCTTGCCCTACGCTCTTGGATTTAACTGTGTTGTGTGCACACCGAGCAGTGTTTAGGCTACAGACGGTCGTGTTCAGTGGTCAGCTGGACCGAGTTAAGATCTTGCCTTGAGCATCCAGCCCGGCATGCCTCATCGAGATGGGGTGGTGTGAGGAACCGCTTCCAGCCCCGCTGAAATGCAGGTTTCTTAAACCCATCCCTTCCTCCCCTTGGCAGCACAGCCTTTCCCACTGACCCCCTGATCATTTCTATTCAGAGATAACTCTTCCCTTGGTCAAGACACTTACCTCCTCCCCAAGGGAGTCAATTACAATCATATGTGTTCTCAGAAATGAGAGCTGAATATTGCCAATGAGCAATAATAAGGGCCAAGCTGGGGAAACTTTTTTTTTGCCTTCTGCTCTTCTCTTTTGCCGTTGTGAAATGCCCAAAGGAGTGAGCTGCTGGGTGGATTTTGTCTTCCTCCTCATTCAAACTGCCTTTTGGAGTCCAGGTGACTGTTCTTAAGACATTGATTTGTGCTAGATTTTGTCAGATCCTAAAAAATAGTTCCACTGACCTAATCCTGATTTGTGTCTGTCGTCAGCACAGCCGGAATAGGGCTGCATGGCTTCACTTTGATAGAGTTCAGCCTGCCTTGCCTCCCCACTGGACAGCTCTGCTTAGTGCTGCGAGAGGTCCCTGTGATGCAGAGGTGGAGGGCAGTGATGATCTGGCGTATCTTGTAGAGCAGAAGTCAAATATGGACCTTACCCTCACAGTGAAAAGACGAGTACAGTAGAGCCAGTGATTTGGAGGCCTGTGCTCTGCACAGTAATGAGTCTAACAGAGCAGCACATCAGTCTATTTGATGGCTTCTCTACTGACCTCAACTTGAGACTCATGTCACCTTCGGGAAATGGTTCTTTTGTTTCTGTTCACGCTCCTCTCTCTGAACTGGCCCTTGTGGCTGTCTGAGGTTTAGCTTTCTGCAGCGTTTATTTATTTTGTGTTCCCACTTAAGTTGCCAGTCTTGGTGCCATATGGCTCACTTAATAGATAAATGAGTGTATATGGTGTAAATGTTTTCTTATGAGTTGGATTGCAAATGAGGGAGTTTTTATTTCATAAAAAAAAAGTTTTTAAAATGAGGTTAACAAAAAAGAGGTATGGTAAAGAACTTCACTGTGGAGCTTTAGACCACCTGGCATATATATACATATGTATTTATCTGGATTTTTAATCACTGTAGCAATTATTGTAGCAAAACCTGACCTTTGGTAAGACTCTCTGAGGTCTATTGGGATGTTATAAATGGCTACCATAGATGCAGCTCTTTCTTCAGAGAGTGAATACAGTGGTTTTTTTTTAAAAAAAACAAAACAAAAAAAGGAACCACAACAACAAAAAACAGTTTTAAGATTGCTGAAATTATGTGATATACATGATACAATGGAAAAATTGAGGAAAAATATTGTGCATTTCTGCTCTATAACCTAACATCCTTGGTTCAGAGGTTAACAAAGCTGCAAAGACTGAAACAACAACTTGCTCTCATGAGTGTGCTCTAAGAACAGCATGTAGCTTACTAAATTATTATAGATAATGTACAAGGATATATGTCAAATATACTTGGTCATATGTGTGTATTGAGCTAATCTGCTGGCAAGTTTACCAAGAAATGAATGCAGGAAAGAGGCCTCTGTAGAGACACAGGAGTTCATTACAAAGAGAAGTGTTGTGGAATTATATTCAGACCACCCAAAGAAAAGTCAAACAAGCTTGTTCTGACATATTTGGAAAAAAAAAAAAAAAAAAAAAAAGAAAAAAAAAAAAAAAAAAAGTAAAGTCTCCCTAGAACCTCGTTGCTATTTCTCAGTGTCTCATGGAAGGAGATCCACTGCTTCTGCTGCAGTTTTAGGAACTTGGAGTGTCTCTAGGTTAGATAAAGTAGGTAAAGAAACTAACACTTCTGTGCTCAATGTCACATGTGCTTGGAATGATCTGCTGGTATAAATTTAATTTTGTTCCCAGTAATTTGAGGTTACAGATAGGATTACATCTCCCAGTCAGAGGAAGACATTAATCAGAAATAGGCCTCTTAATCCTTCTTTCAATTTTAATGAAACATTGTAAAAACGCCTTTCACCAGGGCATGTCAAGTATCAGTTGTGTCGTGATTAACATGCTTTCCTGACAGGTTTACTGTTGTACTATGTACCAAGTTATTCAGCAGCCTAATTTAAACTGCCCTCCAAGAGGAAACGGGCACAAAGACAGCATTATTTTCTCATTGTAGTTACAATAACAGACTGGTGTATCTACTAACTTTTTTTTTTTAATGCTGGCTAATCTGCAGCAGCCACTGTGACATTTTTGCCCTTCAGAATAAATGGGGGAAAGCTGGACGTGACACAAATCACACTGTCTTCTGAATGGCAATTAGGAAAGAGATAAGAAATGGGAAGTGTTTTTGCAGCTGATAAAAGCTGAGCACTGGCCTTTCTCACAGTCAGGTGGAGCCTGGAAGAACTCTGCCTAAGGGGTGTAAATCTGGGGCAACCAACAGGAGAACTAAGCCCTGAATCTGTAATTCTCTCTTATTTTTCCTCTCCCTCTTTTGAAGTCAAAACACATTTTCAATAGAGGATTTGTGGGCTAAGTTGCATTTGGCTTCTTATTGGCTCCGCTCTTTCTAATGTGGTTTGGTTATATTAGATATGAAGTTCTTCATGGTTGAAAGCCAACAGTGGACAAGCCCTGCTCTCTTCGAGCTGCTGGAGCCTGACAAGGGGAGGCCAGGCCTTTCCAGGGA
>NW_010585819.1:144087-156850 GCF_000705375.1 Tinamus guttatus | reverse complement strand
TTTTTTTTTTTTATGGTAGTGGCTACTGTTCTGCTCTTAAGAGACACTGCAACAGGATGGTAGTGATTTGTAGTGATTATAGGTACTAGGAGGGACCTAGGATTTCACTGATAGGATTTCACAGGGTGGCTAAAGAGCCACCCTTGGCTTCTTCTCCCAACTGAATTGCAAACTACCTTCTCCCAAGGCAGAAGGCTGAAGTCCCCTGCTTTGGTTTTATGATATCTAACACTGCTGTGATTGCAACACAACTCTTCTGTTACATTTAAGATCTTTATCGAGCATGCAAGGCCACTCCTGAATTTGGATTAAGCTAATTAACTAGTAGATTAGCATGAAAATGTCCATTACATTAAACAACACTGAGTGGTGTAGATAAATCACTTCCTTTAATATGGTTATTTTTCTCTGATGAAGAGAGACATCAAATTGCAAATGCCAATGATTCTTATCTTTCACCTATTTCATCCCCAAAGTTCCCGAACAAAGAAAAAAGCTTTGCTGCTCAGATGTGCACCTATCTCTTCCCAGCCTTAAATTACATGAATCCAGTTCAAGGATCAGTGTATTTGCTAAAGTCTGTGAGTGCTTCTCCCTGCAGATAGCATTAGCTCACTCAGCTGACTGCCAAGCTCGTGTTTACTTTTATGTCTGGGGAATGTATTTATAGATTGCACAGGGATTACTGAGATCATCACAGGCAACCTTACTTTTGTTTAACTTTTCTGTCTTTGTTTCAATCTCCTAAATTTATTCAACTAGCAAACATCTTAAGAAACAATGTGTGCTCCAGTATTTTCATTGCACTTCAATTTATTTCTCAGAGCACCAGACACTTTAAATGGCAAAGGTGGAGCATGTTGCTGAAGGCCACTGATTAATGCTCTTAAGTGGCACTCTTCACTCAGATCGAGGAGGCAGCTCCAGCAATCAGATAGTTGTGGCCTCCCATTATTGACTGCCACCATTTTTTAACCTCTTGGCCTCATAAAACCAAATGCTAAAATACTTCTCATTTTAGGAATGTGATTCTACAAAGAATGTACAGCAAAACCTCCACTTTTATTTTCCCCTCAGACAATTTTTGTCTTTTTAGATCCTGCTTAATCATGCAGGGCTTATGCTAATTTCTGCTTGAAAAAAGGTCTCTAGTCAGTTATTGAATTTCATGCAAGAAACCTACATCATCTTCTGTAAGAGATGGATCTTCCTCTCGAGACTTGTAAGACACTGAACTAAGCCTCTGAAAAACAGAAAGAAAAAAGGACAGGCTCATTACAAGTCAACAGTGTGAAACCTATAATAAAACTCTCCCATTACAATCAATACATTATATTTTATGGTCATTTGCTCACTAGTTCCATTTTACATAGCTAATAACCAGAGTATGTCTTTGGAGACGAACAGCCCTGAGGTTAGCAGAGCCTTTTAATGCATCAATTCTTGTTCTGACCCCCGCAAAAATTAGTGAAAATAATGTAAAGGTTAAAACAAACTCTGCTCCATTCTCTCTCTCCATTTAGATTTCGAATTAAGTGAGAAAGAGTCTGCAAAGGCACATTACCAATTAAAAGTGAACTGTTGTGGAACGACAGTAAGCCTTTTACATAATCTTCATATATACTTCTAGATTCAAAAGGCCTAGAGTAGCACTGTCCTAATGGTTATTATCCTTTATTCAAATGCTTCCAGAAGTGCCCCAAGGAGCTTCCGCTTCTTCCACCACAAAACACAGCACCTGTTCCCACGTCCAGAGCAACACTGCCTCACACAGAAAGACCTGATGAACCCAGCCTGAAAGGAGGAGGTAAATGCTCAAAAGCATCAGCAATCCACGCATGGGGGTTAATCACAGTGCACGGGATGGAGGGTTTGCTTTAGTGTCAAATGAGCTGTAGGCGTGCAAAACGCCAGGTCATGAAACACCAGGGCACCCCCTTTTGCTGACAAGAAGACGGCGTTAGGGCCGTGAGGGCTCCAGGACGGTGGCTGCCCCACAGGGGCTGTGTGTGGTTCCTCCTGCTGGGGCAGGCACCTGTGGCTGGAGCTTCTGCCCCTCACTCCCGCGGGGGGAGCCTTCCAACACTGCTTGTTACTGCCCATATACTGCAGTTCTGCTCAAACTCTTCCCCCGAAATAATTCAGATCTCCTCCAGGGCAGACCAACCCTGAGTAGAGCTATTTTTGTCTGAATTAAACAAGTCGACCTCCAGAAATATATTACATAGAGTCTTTTTTATTCACAGAGGTTTATTAAAACAGATGCTTTCCTATATTTGCACATTTTCCTGTTGTTTTTACTTCTGTTAAATATCAATTTCTAAATGTCTGACACAGTTCAGATGGAGCTTCTGACCCTCAGCCCCCTAAGGTCTGCCCACTGGGCTCAGGAGGCTTTAGTCCGGCCTTAACTCTCTTGCTTATTTCTCAATGTATGCACAACACACTCCTTAACCTGTGCTTTGTTTGCTCATGAAAATAAAAAATAAAAATAAAAGGATTAGTTCGCCCATATTTTAGCAGAGGCTTTTATTAGATCTGCTATACTACAGCAGCTCAGTTTAGCCTTTCTTACTTGCAGGACGTTTTTATTGTTGAGGAGTAGGCTACTAGTTTCATCTTTACACATTAAAACCAATAATAATGCTAGGAAAATCAGGCAATATGTTATTTTCTTTAGTGTGTCTATAAAAGTGCCTATGTTTCTCCACTTGAGCACTGAGAAATGCCCCAGACTGCTGACGATGTGGCTCATTTCCCCTGTACGTTGCCTTCCTTCTGTTGTCTAAATGTAGAACCTGCATTGATTTTGACCCATCGATTTTGAAGGATCTCATCCTCTTGAAAACTTAAAAAAAAAAAATTTGCTCCTAAGCACTTTTTCACCTAGCAACACCATACATAAAGCTTGAAACCTCAACAACAGCAACAGCGGCAGAACATGTCCCTGTTTTCTTTCCACTTCTCTTTTGTCCAACAGCACTTGATTTCTTGCTGTTTGGCTCAGCTGCTGCTCCCGACTCAGGCAGCAGAACAAGAACCTCATTCTCCTCGGGAGCGTTTTTGAGAGACGCTCTGCCCATCCTCAGGCTGGCGAGCCTCAAATCAGATGGGCAGCAGCCAGATGTACACACAGAGACAGACAGCATCTCTCCCACATTCCTGGGACTGCTCATTCTAGGAGACCTGGGTAAAAAGAAGATTTCTACTTCCTTTTTATTTTTGATCAAGGAAGAATTAAAAAAAAAAAAAACCCTGACTCTTCAGTTTTATTAGAAGAACTATGTGCCCAGGATTTTCCAGGTGCTAGAGGCCTCTAAAAGGCACTGTGCTATTAAGGGTGCTTTTCTTCACCAAAGTTTGCCCCAAGATTTGGCTGTCTCATGTCCAGTAACAGTTCAGATATAACTATTTTTCCTGGTTTATTGTATGTCTGGCTCTTGAAGTGATCCTTTATCCCTGCATGTATCTAACTACATGTCAGTGTTATAGGAAAGATTTCTGAGTAAGTGAAGCGCTTCTTTGTTGCTTAGTAGGAGACTAGGGACTGTTCATTTTTATCAGGCTCTGCCTCTACTAGTAAATTAAACAGTGCTAAGGACTAGCTGTGATACTGGAGCACCTTTTCATGCTGTTCAACACTGGAACAGTCTCCAGCTTGGACCAGCTAACACTGTCCCTCTTGGACACGTTTCAGGGATTGACATGAGCTGGACATCATTCCCAGCTGGTGGTTGGGTGACGCCACCTGCTTTTGGGGGGTAAGAGACTGCAACAGCCTGGACACGTCTCCTTCCCAGGCACAGGAGAGGCGGTTACACCAAAACCCCACCTGCCCCACGCAGGTGGTCTTTCTCCGCCTGCAGCTTGGTGGGTCTGTGCCCTGTTAAGCAAAACTCCTCACTGTGGGCAGGTGGGCTCATGAGATGGTTACAGCAGCCTCCCTGCTCGTCACGGGTCAGCACGGCAGGTTGGGGAAGCTTAAGCAGCTTCACAAGAGATAACACAAGAAAGAAACACACAGGAATCTGCCTAACTAAAAGAGCTGTAAATTTATAATCTATTTACATAAGCAACTTGGTTGACACCAACCACTTGGTTTTTGGTTACCATATCAGAGCAAAATAGCCATTGCTGTGCACCGCTTGAAAGAGCAAAATAGAGGGAAAAAATTATCATAATCATAATAGAAAGACAATCCCCCAACTACCTCCACGTACAATTCCAGCAATAATGACATTTATATATGCAATCAATTACCATTTTCAACTCTGCTGCAGCTGTAGCTCTCAAGGACAGGACACGCACACACTTCGATGCATAATGCATGTACCTAGCAGAGTACGTGGGAACGATTTGATGCTGCCAAAGCTTTAATTCAGAGTGAGTTTAGCTTTGAATATATTTTAATTAGGCAAACACCTTTTTTTTCTGGTGCTTAGGGGACTGCATGTGTCATCTCTTGATTAATCCTTCAAAACCTGAACCATTTTAATCAACTCCTGGTCTGTGCAGTTGCTGACATTGTGTACACGGTGTGCTGGGGAGCTACAGGGTAGTAAGAGCATTTTTTTTGTATCGGTGACTGGGAAATATAATGATTTTCTAGAAGACTTTTCACACCTGGCAGGAAAAATGTCATTGTTACTGAAAGCTGTTTGCCTAAAAGACTAATTAAGAATTACATATGCCCTGAATTTGGTGATAGGAGGGGAGGGCTGGTGGATTAGCACTGAGAAACCCATGTTAATTTTCTACTAACAAGCTTATTATTTGCAAGAATGTACTCTGAAGAATCTGGATGAACAATTCTTGGATTATGAGTATTCTTCAGTTTATTCATTTGAACTCTATTATGCTTTATACGTGAAGTTATGCTAATATATTTGTGGTTATTTAACAAGGTATTTTTCAGCCCTCTGCCAGGATTAGTGAAATACTTCAAATGCAAGAATGACCAGAAACAAGTAACAATGTTATTGACAATCTGACAATGATTTTTTTACTGATCATCTGACAATGATTTTTCAGATAAATGTTTACATTAAAATGTCACATCAAATCTTAAATATTTTTGAAAATTTTCATCAATACCTAACAGTTTTGACAACTCAAACACCAGAATTACATTAATCTGCTAAAATCACAGTGCTTTCATTTACAACTAATAACCTATTATTTACACTAGTTCTGAAAAACACAAACCCAACAATTTGTTACAACTCAGTTTGATAATCTGAAAGGATCTTTCTAATTAGTTCTTTGTAAAAAATCAAAAGAGTAAAATAAACCAATTTGCTGAATATTTGATCACTCTATTTTTCAAGGAATTCATCACTAACTTGTCCCCAGTCTGAGGGAAAGAATAAGTTGCTGGCGAAAAGCAGCCTTTGGCTGTCATTTCACCAGGCAGAAATTTATTTCTCTGTTTACATGTGACATACAGAATTTGACAAGTATAAAATCTGTAGGTTAATAAACTGCTCAAATCTTTCAAGGTCTGATGCTGAAAAGGATTAATATAGGTATTCACTCACTACTCTTTCATCTGTGATCCTTTGTACTGTGGAATTGCTGAGCAGCAATTAAAGACCAAAACCAAATCTTAGGTTTTAAAATGCTACAACTCTCTGTCCACCTCTCTGTCCCTCTCTCTGTCCTAAATAGGGAAATAAGGTGAGTGGTTTAGGCACACAACACAGATCCACAGAGGAAGCATTTCTAAAGCTAGGGCTTCTACCCCACTCTCCTTCTTGTAAATTTAGATTTTATTAGGAAACAAAGCAAGTAGGAGCTTCTGAAAGAGAGGCAGATGCTCACTGAGACACCAGACTCCTCTTGTAACAGCTTCCACAAGTGTAATACCATCAAAAAAGAAGCAATGGCTTCGTATGCAATTTCTGTGTGATATTTGGGAACAGCACCCTGCAACAATCAGAAACTGAGGCTCCAGTGGAATGAATACCTGACCTGATACTTTGGAGGTTATATTGTGCATTTTCATATCTCTGTGTTTGTGTCTTGATGTTCTTTGTTTTGGGGATTTTAACAGTAAAGAATTATTAAAAACAAAACAAAACTATGCCCCTCTCCCCCAGTTATGTTCAAAATTACTTTTTCTCTCTATCAGTATATGACTGTATCATTATTCTCTCTATCATTATATGATACCCACTTGCAGTATTTACCTTCTCTGGTTTCGTTGTTCCTTCTTCCACTTTTTGTTCTTGCACATTCTCATTTTCATCAAGAAGCTTCATGGGGACTGGAGGTGGGGGCTCATCCTCCACATCCTCCACGTCGGGTGTGCTGCCCAGAGGGCTCTCTGAATTAGCACTTTGGCGACTCTTTTTGTTTCGATCAACTGACGCATACTCTGCTGATTCAATTCTGCACTCAGGGACCTGATGCTGACCTTCAGAAACCCCCAGCGAAGCTCTTGATTTGTCGTTACAGCTTCCTTCCATGTTGGCTGCTGCTCCGACGTCTTTGATTTCCTTCACAGTTTCATACAAGCAGTCTTCAACTATGTTCTCTTGAGAGGAGCTGTCTTTCAGGACTTCATAAGGCCCTTCCATTCCAAGGCCTTGATCATTTTCTGTGTTTCTAGCTGCGATGATGGTTTCCATGGTACTGTTAGGAGGAATACTGGGTAATTCCCGGCTCTGGTGACATTTAAGGGATTTTCCAAGACTGTCCTGCTGATCTAGCAGATCAGAGACAGATGTTTGTACTTCTTCATAAGGCTGGATGCAGGCAGTTGTACTGTCCTGCGAGAGAACTAAAGAAAATTATAAAGAGTTATTTAAAGCAACTGCATGACTAAAAAAAAATAAATGTAATCTGGGACATGCTACATTACTTAGTTTTTGCAACTCCCATAGGAAAGTAAAAATGATACACACACCTGGAAATGTTCTAGTAGTCACCATCCTCTCAGGTAATCAAAAAATGTCTGTTCAGTAGATTGCTGTTAAAATGTCACCCTCACAGCACCGTCAGTGCTCTGCACCCCTCGGATTACTTGGGATAGATACAGCTGGGTTCACAGCGAGCGCTGAGGATTAGTGGACAGGGGCAGGCATGCAGGTGTGCTCAGTTTTATGGAGCATGTACAGACCGCTGAGTATCCTCACACAGGGAACACTGGTGTGAAGTCTAGAACCAAGTGCATTTACAAGAAAAATCTCAATATTATTTTCTATTTTTCCAATTCCCTCTCTTCTGGAACCAGAGGAGAAGACAACCCTGCGTTCTCCCTACCCAGCCCTCACCTGGTTTAACACGCTGCCCAAATGTGAGCCTGAGGCCCAGCTAGTTCCACCCCGCAGGCCACACCAGCAGCTCCTTATCGGAAGGCTTTGCCATACTTTCCTTAGTCTCGCAGCACATAATGTAGGTTGACAACTTACTAACGAGGCAGCCATATGCACAAAAGAGAAGATTAGACTTCAGGAAGTGGTGTTAGGCAGAACATGTTACTATGCTGTTTTAAGTTACACAAGTGGGTCTCATGTCACTGTCACAAAATGGGTATGAGGGATTGACATGGGACTTCTCACCTTACAGTGAGAACATGTATGATATTTGCTTGCAGTCATGGATATACACACAGACGCATACATGCATGTGGCTGATAGTATATGGTATGTTACTTTATTTGACCACATTTCCTTGAAAAATCACTTTGGAATAGCCTTATTTTACATAGTGCGGTTCCTATGGCACTATCTCAGACTAAGAAAAATCAACCCATTCCTCTGTCTTTAGCGTGCTTGACAGTGCAACACAATGTGTTGCCAGAGCAATCAGTACTATTGATTTGGTGGTTGTTACACAGGTTTCTTTCTCTTGTGCTTTGGGCAAACACTCTTATACAGTAACATCCCCCCTAGGGAGTTGTAACCTGACAGCAAAACTCAGGATGAGACTCAAGGTGCGAGATGCTAATCACTGCCTGAATGGGAAATGTGAGGAGAAGAGAAGGAAAACGTCCTTCTCCAGTCACTTAACTCCTGCGTGTGACTGGGGAGGAACTGTTGAAACGCAAGGTGTCCCACACAGTTCTTGAGGAACATCAGGAACAGCCTGCAGAAGCTGCAACATTGTTTTTTTCCCTTCTGGCCCTTGTGCTCAAGGCACTGTGCACTACACAGAGCCCTTTGGTTGTGTAAAGTAGAAATAAATGAAAGCTGAACAGCTTTGGTTAATCAGAAGGGTTGTTATGTTAACTGAAAGCTGAGTAGTATCAGGCTAAAAACTGTCTGCTAGTCGCCAGCATGCCTTTTAGTAGCACCTCCTCACAGCTGACTGGTGACTAGTGGCAAACAGACACAGTCCCCTCCTGTGTGGCTCTACTCTCTGCGTTGATTCACTTCTGGGTTAAATACACCTAAATAGGAAACAAGTCAACGTAAGGGAGTAGGGATTAACTGCGAAAAGAAAGCTTAAAAACCCCTTTGGTCACTTGTCTCCAAGAGGTCAAGATTTCGTCGGGTAGCCTCCAGGCTCACGGGGAGATCAGGCACTGAGCTCCAAGCTAGGGAACGCAGCCCAGTGTGTCAGTGTCTAACCAGGAGGGAACAGTTGGCTCCCAGGATGAACTGCAAACATGTCTATTTTTAGGATCAGCTGAGTAAAATATTTTCCAGTGTTACTTGAGTGTGAGTCATTCCGAGTGCTCAGCAAAGGAAAGATTAAAGAAGAAAAAGGAATCCTGTTTATGTTTCCTACTTTCTAAAATACAAAAATACATTTGAGTGACCAAGAATACTGCTCAAGTTCCCCTTGAACTAAGGCCTGGGCAGAGTGTTGCACTTACTCTTTGACCTGGAGTACTTTGACGATCCTTACTATCTACTAAATCTTCTTGAATTAGTGCCTAGAATCATTTTTATATTTCCCAAACCTCAGAGAGACTAGCTTGTGTATTGAGGTGTTCATAGTGCTAATCCCAGCAACACTTACATGTTTAACAATACAAAAACTCAGGGGGATGACCTAAATGTACACATCTAAGCATGGTTTTGCTTTTAGAGGGTAGATTAAGAGACTGGGGAAAATAAAGCAGCAAGAAAAGAGATCACAACACCATACAAATTGCAATTTGTTGTAGCTGTTTTGGAAGAGCTGAAAACCACTGTTATTCTGTTTTAGCGCCTGAAAGCAACTGTGTTTTCAACCAAAAGAAAGATTTTTTGCAGAATCTAGGGACAATGGAATTAATTTAGGCAAATCCTCAGGAGTCCTAATCTCAATAACACAGTCTAGTTAGGAAACTTCTGAAGTTTCATTCCAGCTGGAAGGAGACATAGACTGATGTGACCTAAAGGCCTATAATGATGAAGAACCTGAAATGCCAAAAAGTGACCTAAACACATCTGTAAGGAAGAACGAGGCAGATCCATACCCTCAAACCCAGACTGGAGTTTGTCTAACAACTTTAGCAAAAGATTTTTTTTTTTCGAATTGGATCTATTTGTAGAATCACAAATCACAGAATCATTAAGGTTGGAAGGGACCTCTAGAGATCATCTAGTCCAACCATCTATTCCTCTACCAGCTTTATCATGAAGCTGCACAAATGTTTGTGAGTCAGAGGAATAGGACGGTGTGTAAGCAAGAAGTTGGCACTGATGTTCTAAAATTTTCATCAAGTAACAGCCTCAGGCAGCATGGGACTATGACCAACAGCTGTAAGCCAGGTAGGGTTTGCGTGAATTAAGTTCTTTATCAAAAAGGGCTTCCTTTTGGGGGGCTGTTACTGCCCTGGGATGCAGGATTTGGGCAGCTGTTCTGGGGTGAGACCTCCAGGGATGATCAGAGGAAAACACAGGTTGCTCAGGCAAAGAGATCGTCCCCTAGGAAAGCTGATGCCTAGAAACCTAAACCATGGTGGATTAGAAATGTGGCAGGCAGCTTGGGATCTATGAGCAAGGGCACGGCCCTTCTCGTTCAGCCCATCACAAGGACTACCTCGTTACTCACCCTCGCCATTGCTGAGCACCCCGTTCTGGTCGCTGCTTGGAGGAGGCTCAGTAGCAGAACTGGTGATGGAGTGGCTGAACATCTCCTTATCAGAAGGCTACAATACAAATGAGGTGGATTAAATGTTTGCAGACACGTATGGATACACCATGGATTTTACTCTGATCTCAGGAGCTCTAACTCACATGCACTACTAGTGGGAGAGAAAAATCCAGCCTATGGTACTCAAAAGATTTATGTGCCTGTGTTTAAAGATGTCAAAACAAACAAACAATAAAAGCAAGTATATCTAGAGTGATCTCCCATCCAAACTCTATAAGAAATTACCATGGCTTCTTCTAGTCAGAAAACAGCACCTGACCACTGCCCTTGCACAGCAACCTGAGTGAAAGGAAGGCAGGAGGTTCGGTGCAACAAAAGCTCAGGTCATTGGGATTTACAGAAGTTACCTGCCCTTTCCTGTGCTGAAAATTTTCTTGAAGTTTGCGTTTACCTATATTCCAACTCACAATATTTGAAAAGGCCTTGGTGCAAAACAATTACATGAAAGAAACATGCTAATAAAATAGAAATAAGATAAATACACATAAACACTTACCACATTCATCAGATTTTCATGATCTCCATTCTGATGCTTGGGCTTCTTCTCCCTTAGTGAAGACATAAAATGTTTTATTACAATTTATGGTAATAAGCAAATGTCGATCATTAACAGACTGTATGCACCTCTTGGGAGCAGAACTGCAATTCGTCTTGATATTGTAAAATGAATAATTGAAGATTATTACAGGGACCTCAGTGTAAGGCCACCGCAATGTGGTGACGCTCACATCTGAGGAGTCATGAGAAACACACACATACAAATCTTTCTCTTGTTCCTGTGGAAGGAGTAACTGAATATAACCAGACCACTATGAATCATATCCCTGCTTTTAATCACATTCGAAACGTTCAGAGATACTAGGTACAGACTACGTATAACCTGTGTTAGGTCTCTCCATGACAGGCCTGACTAATCTGACCTAGAGAAAGACACTTTGAGCTCAGTGCAGGCTACACACGGAGCCCAAACAACAACATCCCATGGGCCACCAGCTGGACCACTCTGCTGACTCCCCAAAATCACAGCCTGCTCTTGTGCAGATCCAGATGAATCCCACTTATGCTCTTCATTATTTTAACAAAAGACTGCAGCATAGATAAAACCAAACTATCTGCCCAAATTCTGCCAGATTCTGACACCACTGCGCAGCTGGAGGCTTATACGTGCCACCTTTCCCACCCTACTCCTTGTGCTTCCTCCAAAAGTAGGATACTACCCCTGCCACCTTTTGGAAATGCCTCTGAGGTGCGAGAAATGTATGTCATGAAAATCTTATTTGCTGGACTCTATACTGATGCATTTGCTCTGGATTTATTAAAAAGAAAAAAAAAGTGTTTATATTAAATGTAAACAGAGATTTCTTTTTTTCCTCAAAAATCCATCAGGATTCTGGACACATTTTCAAAACCTTGGAGAATCTCATATATAGTTGCATGCACATATTTTTGAAAGTATGTTTTAAAACTGTTCCTTATTTCACCAGTTGGGCTAAGGTCACACATTTTGAAAGGAGCTGGAAACTTGAGAACACGAAGTAAGTAGAAGTGCCTATATTGCTGGAATCGAATCCTCTCATGGAGAAGAGAATAAAGTATTTATGAGCTGAAGTCATTAATTAGTATCTTTCTCTGATTCTTAATCATTTTGGCTTGAACAGCAGGATCAATTTCCTAGTCTCCAGGAATGGGCAAAGTAAAGTTGAAATACCTAGGAATTGTTTTGCTTTTCTTTTTTAACCTGTATTTCTGCCCTATTCAGCCTGTCTAATTTTCTCAACCGATAACAGGTTATAGAAACCTCATATATAGAAACCTCATATAGCTCATTCTGCTAAACTCCCCCTTCCCTCAGAAATCAAGGTCAAATTAATATTTCAAATAATAAATTAGAAAAGCATACTTTCACTGGCTGGGTCTACCCTGACCTCTTAGGGAGGAGAGCATCTGCCAGAAGGACTGAGGACAGAAAACGGCTCTGCTTCACCCTTCCTAACTGACTTGGCCATGCACCCAACCTGGAGATGCAGGAGCACAGCTGAGGAGTATTTACTGAGAGAGACCAGAAGCCACACGCTGCTCCTGTCCTGCCAAAGCATGGGATGGTTGCAACTGCTCTCAGGACAGATAGAAGCACTGGCTTCAAAAACACTTTTTAGCTAAAACTTAAGGCTTCAGCTTAAGACAGAAAGCACCTTGCAGGTACAACAGCGTTTTTCATTTACAGGAAAAAAAAAAAAAAAGTAGGTATTATTAAATTGCTGCTTTACCACAGAAAACCATCAAGAACTGTTCAGGTTTGCACTGAAAGAAATTCTACCCAGAGCTGAATTCCCAAATACATTACCACAGGGATCACAGAATCATAGAATCATTAAGGTTGGAAGGGAGCTCTAGGGATCATCTGGTCCAATCTCCCTGCACACATGGGGTCAACCTAGAGCATGTGGCACAGGGTCGCATCCATCTCCAGAAAAGGAGACTCCACAACCTCTCTGGGCAGCCTGTTCCAGGGCTCTGTCAGCCTCAATGTGAACATTTTTTTCCTTAAGTTCCTGTGGAACTTTTGGTGCTTCAGTTTCCGGCCATTTCCTCTAGTCCTATCAGTGGCCACCACTGAAAAGAGACCATGACCGTCCTCTTCACTCCCTCCCTTGAGGTACTTATAGACACTGAT
>NW_010585819.1:63252-143976 GCF_000705375.1 Tinamus guttatus | reverse complement strand
GATGCTCTTCTTAATGCAGCCCAGGATTCCATTGGCCTTCTTGGCCACGAGGGCACACTGCTGCCTCATGGCCAACTTATCATTCACCATGACACCCAGGTCTTTCTCTGCAGAGCTGCTCTCCAGAAGGTCGGTCCCCAGCCTGTACTGGTGTCTGGGGTTATTCCTCCCCAGGTGCAGAACCTTGCACTTGGCCTTGTTGAATTGCATGAGGTTTTTCACTGCCCAGTTGTCCAGTCTGTCCAAATCCCTCTTGATGACAGCGCAGCCCCCTGGGGTATCAGCTACTCCTCCCAGTTTGGTATCATCAGCAAACTTGCTGAGGCAGCACTCTTGACATGACTAAACCAAGCCATCAATGTGCCTGTGAGACACCATGGCAAAAGGCAGGGCAGTATGACTTAGCCCTCTGAAAATATGAAGTGACTACTTCACAGAAACTTACTATTTTATGGTAATTTATTTCATTAACTCAGTCTCCAGTAATTCTTGCTAACTGGTTATTCATGAAGCTACTTCAATCCCTGCAATATTTCATTCAAGAAAAAACATTGGTTCCTAAACTACTGAGTCTTACCTGTTGCAGCTGGAGCAGAGGAAGATGAGGAAGGTGAGGAATAAGAGTGTGGTCAGAGCTGCCAAACTTCCCCACAGGGTGGCGTGGAGCTGCCCGCTGCCTAAGAAGCTGCCGACTGGTCCCATGGTACTAGCAGGAGCTGGTGTCACTCTGGGATGAAGATGCTATTCCTTGGAGTGTGCTGGCATCTGGGATGAGCACCCCTTCTGCTTCTGCACACAGGAAAAATGAAAGTCATGGAAGATTCTAAAGACAGTGAATCTAGCACACACAAGTCTGGCAAGAGTGATATTTCAAATCCAGGTTTTTCTTACAAAAGCAACCCCCCCAAAAAACAGAAAAATAAACAAAAAAAGTCTCCCCAAAAATAGTTCTATGTACAAGACAGTCAGCCAGAGAGATCTGCAGCTAAGTTTCTGATGGTGACATGGAGCAAAACATATCAAGTATTAACACAAGCTGTTAAGCATCAGCAATCTCAACATCAATAAAATATAGCACACTGCTCTTGTACTTAGAAAAAAAAAAGTCTACAATGATGGTATTTGCTAACTCTACTAACAAAGTTTCAAAACAACTGAAACATGCCAAGTTATCAAAAGATAATTGTCGGAGACTTTCACTTCTTTCCCTCTCAATGCCTTCGGGTGTCTGCACATGACTTGGTATTTAAAGTACAATGTCAAATAGATCGTTTTTAAAAAGAATACCAGACAAAAAAAATCTTGCAGTTCACATCAGATCTCTCTTTTTTTTTTTTGCATATGAAATGTGAGTTTTCTTATTACTTTACCCTGGACAGGAGTAAGATCGGCTTCCCCCCACCCAGATGAGAATAATAAAGACAACAAATGAGAAGGCTAGATGCAGCATTTTTCGAGAACTTGAATTACCATAATTTTGCTACAACAGAGCAGTTCCTGGAGAAAGATCCCAAGTAAAGGCATTTATGTTTATATATGATAACATATGTAAGTTTTGGCATTCAAAATATGTTAAAATATAGTCCTTATTTCTACTGTAAGACATTGTTGACCTAAGGCAAAATTTAAAAGAAGACTTTCTTTCTGCATAGTTGAAGCTATCTTTGTCCCCACAATTTAGAAATACACTATACGAAGTCAAGTCATAGCCTTGCAGCTAGACCTCAGGATTGATTAACATTCAAATAAAGTACAATGGTTAAGAAATTAGCAATAAATTTTGGGGAACGAAAAGCACCCCAACCCAAGATCGAATAATGCCTAAAATACCTTGAATTATTCTCATTTTATCTATATATTATCATATATATATGCTTATATATATATATGAAACAGATAAAATTCGTTTTATATATACATATATTTTCCATCAGAAATACACTTTTCACAAGCAAATACAATTAGGCAATAATGTCAGATCTGTATCAAAAGCAATCTGTTACCATGTTGGTATCAAATTCTTATGAGAAAAAGCTTAATCTCCAAGAAAGGAGCATTCACATCAAAGCAAAGAACTTAAATAGAAGGAACTTAAATAATAAGTTATGTGACTAGGTAGTTTTTACAAAGACTATTCCTATTCCTGTATAAAATTAGCTTGTTGAGTTCTACCATGTGGGATCAGAATTACAGACACATATCCTAAAGAACCAATTCTTACTAAATCGCTCAGGGTGAACAGAAGCAATTTTTTAGGTAGCAATTTGCATTCATAATATAATATATTCATGTATTTTTTAGATATTTATGAAATCACAATGAGAATGAGGGGAAGGAGATATGGAATTTTTTACTTTTTTTGAACATTTCTAGAAATATCCCACTCATTCTGTTCAGTTTATATTTATTGCAGGGAGCAGAGAGAATATAAGGAATACAACAAAATAGACCTAAGCTTGGAGAAGTCACTGAAATAGGAACAGCAGTTTCTCATCCTAGAGATAATGGAGTTCTCTCTCTCTGAATTGGAGTTAAATATTTCTCGTTTGGCTAAGCAATAAGAAAACCATAACCCCTACGGGGTTTTAAAACCCAGTAAATACAAGGGA
Organism: Tinamus guttatus; assembly: GCF_000705375.1. The sequence continues at coordinate 141,367 of NW_010585819.1, read as the reverse complement.
TGGGAGGAGCAGGTGCCCCACACTTGGGCAAAGCCCTTGGCTGCCCTCCCGGCATCTCGGTGCTGTGGGAACAGAGCAGCAGAAAACAGGGGGCAATGCTTGAAAAACCCTCTTGGACAGGGGTACGCAAAGAGATGCCCGTGGAGGTGGTGGGCATGGAGAAGACCCTCCAAAGAACGCAGCAGCAAGAGAGTTATCCCGCTCCAAACCTTTCTTAGAAGTTTGGAAGAGGAAGCACTGATTTTCTTTTCAACTATTTTTTAAAAAAATTCCAGAGGCATTTTTTCCAACCTCTTGAAACTTATAAAAATGTACCCTCTTTAAAAAAAATACACAGTTTTCTTCCTTCTTTGAGGAAAAAAAGGACAGAAAAAAAAAGAAGAAAATGAAAACTGAACAAAAGCTTTTTCTTTAAGATTTCTGTTGTTTTTCCCTCCATATTTTTGTCAGGAAACAGGTAAGACAGAAGGAGAAAATGCAAATGGAAAGAAAAAAAAAAAAGCTCCTTTTTAATACTGAACAGAGAAAATGAAAATATAAGAACAAAGCATAAGGGCCTCAGAATTTTTTCCCTTTTTCTGAAAACAGAAACAAATCATTATTTGATTTTTTAAAAGCAGACACAAAGGTGTCTTGAGTAATTTACATCATTTCTAGCGATAAGTTTATGATTTTATGCCTGCACTGATAAGCAACACTATATTCCACTCAGAAAAACGCAGTCGACTAGATAACCTTCCAAAAGCTAATATGGCAGGCAAAGTTATTCTCTTATTCCCCAAATACATCCTTAGGTACTAAGGCTGATGAAGTAAGGCAATATCTGAGTAAAGGAAGGCTAAGGATGCCAGGAGAGCTGCGTCCTTTGAAGCCTCCTGCACAGAATTACGAAGCTACAGGATGAGCAGCAGCTGCTGGAGTTGAGAGACGGAGCTTACAAAGGGCTGAGATCAGGGGCAGCGGGTCAAGGGAGATGTGTGTTTGAGTGGCAAGAGGGAAGTGCAAGACTGAATCCAGCAATGAGAAATCCTACTGGGCAGAAGCCAAACGGAGGCAAGAAAAGGGCCAAGGACAGAAGGTGTAGGTATTCTACAGTGAGAGACTAAGGATTCAGACGCAAGTCTCTCACTGTAAATTGTGGGGGAAAAAAAAAAAAGAGAGGTCAATAAAGGTCAGAAAAGTACAGTGGCACTTGAACTTGGGGAGGCAACTACTAAAGGCACTGGTTACTCACGCGAGCAGAACAGGGCATCACATCGGAGTGATTTCGCAAGGAATGAGGCAGTAATGAAGCCCTCCAGGAGAGGAGCCCGAGCAGGCGAGATGTGACTCCCTTCAGCCCCTTAAACTGCCGGACTATGGTAAGTGCAAGAAGGGGAAGGCAGAAGCTGCTCAGTGGTATACGTGCCTAAAGACAAGAAGAAGTGACTGCAGCCCAATACAGGAAAGCACGTTTGCATATGCTAGGCACTGCTCCCTGCTAATGGTACTTGTTCAGCCATCAGAGAACTTATTCCTACGGATTAATGCTTCCTATATAGTGAAATAGCTTCCTTTTGGGCACACAGGAGAGCTTTGGAAACAGCGAGGGTTGGACAAGCACCCACCTGAGCACCCCGGGAGGGCAAACAGGCACCGGGATGCAAGGAAAGCACAGGCACCTGCTCTCCTCGGCACGTGCCTGGTCCCTGCACAGTCTGTGGGTTATGGAGCTGCTCTGAGGCTTCCTTTTACGATGCAACAACAAGCTGCTAATTTCACAAACCTCTTTTAAATGCCTTAAATGATTAACTACTGCTTTAAGGAGAAAAAAGTTATATTGTGCTGCCCCCTGGTGAAGCTTTCCTTTAGGAAAAAGGTAGCGGTGCCTGCAGTGACCACGGTGGCTCCTGCGACGGGCCCAGGTGCTAAAAACGGAGGCCTGTGTGCAGCCTTGCACCCGCTTGGCCTGGAAAGGAAGCCTCCTGCCCCCCTCCAAAGACACTCGGCCTCCTATAGTTTAACATTGCAGAGAGGAAGCAATGGCCACCTGAACATTTTTTATTTAATCTGTGAAGATCTTTTGAGATAGAAGATTTCTTTAGGTTGTACTTCCTCCCCCTCGTCCCCCAGAGAAAGGCAAGAATATCTTTGTTTAGAAATCTCCACACAACTTGCAAGTAAACTCTAAATAATAATAAAGACAGGCTTGGAATAGCTGGATAAGAAAAATTCTTTCACCTAGGACAAAATACAAACACCTCTTCACACTCACATTTCGAAATCATTATTCAGAGAAGTAATTCTTACTTCATAGATTTTCTCCTTGTTCAATTATTCCCTTGCTTTTTAGAAATTGGTATTTGCCAATAGTGGACCCTATGTGACAAATAACCCCATTTCCTGAAAACTGCACATAATTATGCTTGGCAGTTTCAGAAAGATATGTATGTTTTTTCATTTCACAAACCCCATTTTCATAGCAAACAACATGTTCTTCTCCATACAGTTTTTCTGGAGATAAAGCACAGCTTAGGCATTTTGGCAAGATTTTGGGGAGGACGGGTAAGTGCAATGTGGGGCACAAGTGAAGATTTGCTGCCAAACCGAAGCATACAGACGCGCCGGGGGGGAAGCCACTTTGAAGCCAATGTACCCGGTAGAGCTTGGGGAGGCCGTGGTCTTAGCGAGAGCGATGAGAGGGAATTCCAGCTAGCAAGGAAGCTCATGCAAGAGCTGGCATTGAGACCTGAGCATCATCGAAGGCCACCAAGAGACTGATCCAGCACCCTTTGGATCTGGGATCTGGTCTGTGTTTTCTACGCAGTTTTGGGCAATCCCTGTGCCCAATGTTGCTTTGCGTGGCTCCCGAGGCCAGCGTGACGCCATGTGAGGTAGCAGTGCCCACACTTTCCATCGAATTCCCAAGGAGAAGGAGTGGGAAAAGCTGATGGCGTCACCTCTCTGGTTTTCTTTATGAATTATAGATACAGCAGAGGCGAGGGAAGAAATTGTTTTGACAACTGAGTGACTTTGAACGTGAGAACCCAAACACAACAGGACAGGACAGATTCAAGGAGAGCTCAGAGACCAAGACTCCCTGTCCTAGCCTGTCAGACCAGATTCGGCTAAAAAGGGCACAGATCAGGAGCCTCATGTCCTCTGTGAGGAACCTCGCTTGCGAGCTTCCTTCTCCAGCTGCGCCACCTCCTGCTGCTCTCTTCTCCCTCCTTCCCTGTCCTATTTCCGTGCCTTCAGCTGCCCTTGTTAAACTATGAAACAGATCACTGGGATCATCTGGGGTGAACGATCCCCTCCAGCCTAATAATATAGATGTGGGAGGGAGAGGGGAAGAAGGTCATAATTTTTAAACCAGATTTTTACTGGCCTGGTAGCAAGCCCACTAAGAGTTGTGTTAACACAAACCAGAAAGCGAAGTACAAGATATATGGAACCACAAAACAAGACCAGCAGCCAAGAGCTATGAAATAAATGTCCTCTTGTCTATGTCCAGCTGCTAACACTGTCATCTAAATATCACAAAGGAACCGAAACCTGGATGCTAACAGAGGAGCAGCAGCCACAAACAGTCCTGCAGGTGTGAGTAACGTCCACAGATGTAGATCCTTTTATCTTATGATCCTCCAGATTTCAAAAACAGACTTTCTCTACAAAGCTGCAGTTCTACAGGAAACCAAAGGAAGATCCTGTTACCTTACTTGCTTCCCAGAAAACTCGCTCTGCAACTTGGCCAAAGCTCAGGCATCGGTGAGTGCAAAATATCACCAAATATTCCAAGACTAAGTCCTTTGAATTAGACATTATTGGGCCATGTGAAAAAAAAAAGAAAATTTCATAGAAAGGCATTTTCCAAAGAAATTCCTTACCATGACAATTCCTGCACCGAGACGATTCCATACCAAACTTCTCCTTGTAGTTCATGCATTTTACCTAGATAAGGGTGAGGATGTAGTAGGCTCATTTTACTCAATCCAGAATCTTTCCTGTTCAGAGTGTTCTCTAAATATACGGAAAACAACGAACTGGTCCTATTTTCTTGCTGCTGGCAAGTGAATTAAGTTCAGTTTTGTAACGAATTGGATCAGATGACCGCCTTGTGCTAAAATGAACTTAACCCTTCTTTCTTCCAAAGAACCCTCTCTAAGTCTCCTGATTTAAAACTGAAACTGTTCTCTAATGCTTGACATTTAACAGTAATTGCACACTGTTAAATGCTTCTAGAGCCAATAGGTGCTGGACCTCTGCCTGGGCTGAGGTCCTGCTTATTACAGTCTGCCCTAACTCCACCGTATCACCAGGAGCAGGACTGGGTGGCATCTCCAAAGGCACAGTAAAAAAGACATGGGACTGATTTGTGTTACTGTTTCTGTAGCTGTCCTGCCTTGCTTGAGCCTCTAGCTGTTTATATGGAGAATCAGTACTGAGCTATACAGGCATGATCATAAGACCGCGATTTTAGTAGCTCTTGCTTTTTAGTATCTGCTGCATTTCATTCTCAGGGTTCCTGTGCACTAGGTGAGGCCAAAGCCTAATCTATATGAGATTAATGGTGTTCTGGTACAGGTGCATTTCAGGCTCCTTGCTTGGCAGCAGCCATTTAGCTACAACAATTAAAGACCCCCCCCAAAAAAAAGATATTTCTTATCCCAGGCAGACAAGAAATGCTACAGGAGCCCAGACGTGCACATAATTAAGGTCTGATCCCGAAAGCCTGGTGCTGCAGTGCATCACCGCGATGGACGGGGATGCTGTCAGACCTGCCTACGCCTTCAGAAGGGTTCGTGTTTCTGCTCACGGAAACAGCAGGATAATGAGGGTCTGATCTAATTCCCCACTGTATCTTCCCGAGCAGAAATCAGAGCCCGCTTATCAAAGGAGGGGTGTGCACGCTGCAGTGCAAAAGCAGGTCTAAGGCAAAGCTGAACAATCCCAAATTACGCAAATCGCTTTTAACCACTTCTAATTCTTAACATCTCCTAAATAGAAACCACGTCTCTCTGAAACCAGGTATCTGTGGCATTACAGGAAAAAATAAAAAGGCAGTAAATGCTGTCCTACACAGCTATGCACACTGTACACTTTATGGCCAATCAATACAGTCATGCTTTATCAGACCTGGCCACCTTTTCAAAGCTGAACTGATTTTTTTTTCCTTCTAGACTTTTTTCTTTCATTTTTTTCTATCTCTGTTATCAAATTTAGCAATTTTTCTCTCCAGTATTGCAAGCTCAGAGCCATCCTTGGTTATCTTTTCTTCGCCTATGCTTTCCTGACAATACTGCAGCCTACAAATATAGAAAATAACTTTCACTCTTGACACTTTCTGTTCTGCTTAAGAAACCTCTATCTCTGTCTAAGAGATAGAACACTTGACCTCACTTGAACAATATCACTTTGAGTTTCCCCATTTCTTTTCTATTTCCTATTTCTATTAACTTCATCTCCTTTGTAACACCCACTTCTTGTCCCTCCTTACTTTGCTCCTAAAGCTACAAGAGGAGAAGAGTTTCTATTAAAAGGGTGAGCATTTAGGAAGTTGTCTGATTTTATAAAGCTGGTCCTAAACATACTGTTTCTTTAAACAACTTAAAGCTTGAAAATTTATTTCACAGTGGGTAATAATGTTACCCCCATTTCAGAGATGGGATAAGAGAACTACCTGGCTTTCAGCTCCACAGCAGCCCCCAGTCCAAAGAGAAAACAGGGAGCTGTGGCCCCGGCTTTCCAAGACAAGGTGAAGTGGCTTGCAGCAGCTCCACCACATATTTTCCCCAGGCATTAGAAGCCAGATAATGACTGGCTCAAATGCTGCAGCAAAAAAGCTCTATCTGACGAGTGACCATGCCAAAGATTGCAGCTTAATTGTAGCATATTATTCTTTTTCCCACACCCCCACAGTATCCCATATTGCTTTCTGGCTTCAGTGAGGTAATTAGAGCACTATTACTGCATGCTTTCAAGCATATAGAAATGAAAGCTGTCTTTGTGAAGTGCTTTCCAGCTCTGACACTATTATTCCTGATAGTTTCGCTTTCCTGGAACTAGATGTTATTTCACATTAAACATAGCCTGTTTATAACTGCATTTTGCAGTTTGTAATTCTACTGTGCCAAGTCCACGTTCAGTGTTTGCACTGCAACAACATTCTGCCTAAAGTGGTTCAAGAGCCCCTTTTGTAAACTCTGACAATAATAACAAAAAAATAGAGAAATTTCCCCCAGCCTGGAAGGCAGGCACACACGGAGACAGATTGCCTCTGTAAACTGGCCTGAGACCTCTGAAATCCACAGAAATCCACTTTTCTTTTTTACAAATGCAGGTCCTGAATCACACCAGTGAAACACAGTAGGTAGATAGGACACTGCTCATTTCCAGCTTAGAAGCATGTTGAGGATTGCAGAATGTGCAACAGAAAAGCACAACGCTCTGGCTCTGATAAAACACTCTGGAAGAAGAAGAAAGACTGTTTTTAAGGAAGAGAGACTACTGCTTTGGGTGGGGATCATCTAGGGTGAGTTTATCTCTCTAAAAATAACTTGCTATTCACCTAGACCCTATCTAAGGGACCCCAGCTGAGAGATTTCACCCCAACCAGTCCCAGTGAGGACTGGATGACTTCCACTTAGCTAAATACTTGATGTTAGACTGATGACATTTTAGACATGTGCTTTACAGTGAAGATACATATATCTAAACTAAGATATTTTAAAAATGCCTTCTATCCAACTGTCTGGATATTATAGCCTTTTAAGGCATCTTCAACGGGACCACCCAGGTGGGACCATCCCCTCCTCCAGAATTAAGCACGTAAAAAATCATTATATTTTTAAAATTTACTAAGCAAATGAATTTTAAATCTAATAAACTAAAATTACTGAGTGCCTTTGCTAACACACAATTTATAGATATAGAAGTCTGGAAGACCAGAATGTTTCAGGGAAACTAAGTGATTGGTCCTTGGAGGTAGACTGCAAATTACAGAAGAGCTTGTTATATTTAAGATTAAATAATCTTGAAGCAAAAGGAATTAGTGAGGATTGAGCTGTGTAATATCTTGCAATGAGAAAAGCAGCAGTCATTCATTTAGCTCAGTGACAGGCAAATTAAAAAAAATAAGAAGTGTTCACGTTATCTGCTTTGTAAAGGTGAAAGCTCTATTTCAGGCTCAAACTTCTCATTATTCACTCTAATTCATTCAGTAAAATGATACTTCAGCTTAGCAGTTGTATTTCATTAGGACATTCGGTTCTTAAAAATTCAGTGCATCTATGCAAGGCTTTTTGCATTGCTAGAGACAGTTTCTGTCCAAAAAAAAAATCTATGTTTTGTTTAAATAAGACGGGCGGCACATGAGAAAATGTCTGTGTAAACACTTCCTTTACACTAAAAAGTCCAAGACAGAGAAGGATTAGGTGATTCTTGGAAAGATCTTCGTCAGAGATGAGAACTGATCCCAGATATCCGGAGTCCCAGTGCTTTATTTACATGATCATGCTTTCCTCCTTATACATGGGGACACAGCTGTGTGGTCCTCGAGGCCAGGCCCTGCCTTACTTCACTGCAATCATGCCTTACTTCACTTTGGTCATCTAAAAATAAGCTAAATTGGCTCTCTATATGCACTGAGTGGTCAGTGAAGGTGAACTTCTGCCTGTGAAGAGAGGGCTACTACCAAAGCCAGTCACATTTCGTTTCCCCCTATAGAGCAGGCATCTAACTTTCGGAGATTAGGAGAGGCAGTATCTATAAATCAAGGGCACGGGCAGGGGAGATTAATGTTTGAGATCCCTCCACCAGGAAATGTTCTGTACAATAGGCACAATTAAAATTATGGTCTTGAGGCATACCCATTAATATTGCCTTTCTTGCTTGGCATGTATCAGAATGGAAAATCTGGCTGTTTGTGTAGTGGGAGCAGTGCTGATAAAGCAGCTCATGTCTGGGGTTCATGTTGTATTAGCATTCCATTGCAATTTCTATGAATTATGCTAATAGTTTTACAAACTGAGCCATCTCCCCCCAAAATAGCTTTCTGCATACGCTTTACTGCCTTTCTTCTGAAAAAGGTTGACTCTGGAACGCCTTCAACTCTTCAGCACATCAGTGAAAAATATAATTGATGCTCCATTCTTTGATATATATAGTTATAAAATATGTTTATACATAGTAAATATATATTAAATATAAACAGACACACAGACACATACACATACGTTTATTTTCTCTTCAAGGATAGCACAAAAATCTCATTCTTGCCTTCTGATTGAGAATGGCGACTGGGGAAAGAGCTGGGGCAAATAAAAAAGACACCTCGTTTGCGACATTCCAGAATGCCCTGCGACTTTGCCTTCATGCCGAGGCACACATACCGCCCCACTTGGCAAGTGCAATAATGTGGGGATAAGAAGACAAAGTAATTCAACCTGTTTCCTGCTCCCCACACCAATTTCCTGGCACTTGGTGCACTTTGCCTGCTTGCTTTCCTGCTGTGAAAGCCACAGAAAAATATGGGCTTGATCCCAATGGACTGAGGCAGTAAAAACTAATTCTTACTCCTGTGGGAATGATTTGCAAACAGGGATACCTTCACACACACCCAAAGCCCTCACTCCCCCATAACGACACATGGCAAATATGATTATAAGATCTAATGAACTGTAACTAATGTAATTCAGAAAATCTTCACAGATAATGAAAAACAGGCCTGCTCCTTCTTGATGTAATTGAGATGTTTAGTTCATACTCTATGGACAAGAAACACTCCATAAAGCTATGTATGAATATTGCAGTTACATATCAGCCAAATGCAGCTGCCTGTCACATTTTGGGGCACTTTTTCCTAACTGATGGATATTGGATGAAGAGCTTCGCTCTGAAGAGACTTGGTAAGAAAACATCTGAGAGAAGAAATAGGCTTAATAAACAAAAGACTTTCTCATGTTATTCCAAGAGAAATCTCTAGTCTAATGTAATATAATACCTATTGCCTTGCAGCCTGAACTTGTTATAAACAGAACATTTTCCCCATAGAAACAAAAGCATGATCCCAAATAAACATACAGTTTTCCTACCCCTAAGAAAGAACGACAAAACAGACTTCGGCCCGTAGCTTGTAACCTCTGGTAATTAGCAGTCGGCTCACTGAATAAAAAATCCTGTTTCTCTTCCACTAGTCTGCTCTTTTTGCTGCCTCTTGGCATCAATTTTCTGCAACTGAAGTATTATTAATGCTGCGAGACTTCCCCTGCCTCTATGCTTTCCCATGTTACTATCTTAAGCACTATTCTCGCAGGAAGAGCTATGCGCAGCACTGCAGAGAGAAAGATAAATATATCATCCCCTCTGCAAGAAGTTTTCTTACTACCTTGAGTTAAGAACTGCCAAAGCATTTTGACAGGTGAGCAGCTCCTGGTAGGCGAGACGAGCAGAATACCACGTCACTTCATGCAATTGGTAATTTTCCTACCTTTTCGTCCTCGTTTTGTGGTTTTATGCCAACCCAGACAGGCACTACTTTCTCCTCACAGAAACTGGTTTAGAAGTAGAAAAATAAGACTGAGATTTAACGAAAAACCAAAGCAGATAGAGGATTACTGTTCTCCAGAGACAAGAGAGAGAGAGAGTCCAGCTAGATTGGAGGAGCTCCATGGAGAGAGATTTGGGAGTGCTGGTTGCCAACAAGTTAACCATGAGTCAGCAATGTGCCCTCGCGGCCAAGAAGGCCAATGGGATCCTGGCCTGCATGAGGAGGAGCGTTGCCAGCAGGTCGAGGGAGGGGATCCTGCCCCTCTACTCAGCTCTGATGAGGCCGCACCTGGAGTATTGGGTGCAGTTCTGGGCTCCCCAGTACAAGGAGGACATCGAGCTTCTAGAGAGGGTCCAGCGTAGGGCCATGAAGCTGATTAAGGGACTGGAGCATCTATCGTATGAGGGCAGACTAAGCGAGCTGGGCCTGTTTAGCCTGGAGAAGACTGAGTGGGGATCTGATCAACATGTACAAGTACCTGAGGGGTGATTGTAGGGAGGAAGGGGCCAAACTCTTCTCCGTGGTGGCCAGTGACAGAACAAGGAGTAATGGGTATAAATTAAAACACGGGAAGTTCCATCTCCATGTGAGGAAGAACTTCTTTCCTGTGAGGGTGACAGAGCCCTGGAACAGGCTGCCCAGAGAGGTTGTGGAGTCTCCTTCTCTGGAGATCTTCCAAACTCGCCTGGATGCCGCCCTGTGCCACGTGCTCTGGGTGTCCCTGCGTGTGCAGGGGGGTTGGACTAGATGATCTCTAGAGGTCCCTTCCAAACTCAACCATTTTGTGATTCTGTGTTTCTGTTAAAAGAAGAACAGTTTTATAGTGGCAATGTGCAAGAGGAAAAGCTGACCACAAGCTCGAAACCTTTAAACAGTTGGTCGGTAATAAACATCTCATTTCCACAGCAACTGAGAAGAGTATTCCAGTTGTACAGACACACGAGCACAGCGCACAGCTGCACGCACAGAAGGGACGAGCAGTGATCTACTTCCATGCACACACAACCTTGCCTTCAACCACCCTTGTCATCCTGTCTCCTCTCAGACACTTTGCTCCCCTTCTCCCCTCTTAAGATTGTGTAACCTCATTCCTCCACCTTCCTCTTCTTTTCTGAAGGTCAAACTTGTGCGGCTGCTCTGCCATGAGACTGTGAGCGGCCATCTGTTCTTGACCAACCCTCAACACTGGACGCTGCTTCTATCAATACAGAGCCACCCCTGCAATTACCTGAGCATTACTCATTCTGGTATCATGTTTGTTTTAACACTGCTTCTCCCCATAATTATTCTTCTGTAATAATAAATATGCCAATCAAAGACACTCACATCACTCCGTATAAAATTACCAGTACAGACATCAATATCTATGGATAACTTTGATTTTCACCTGTTAATATTAGGATGCCCAAGCAGTGAAAAAAAGACATACCAAAATAAAAAGGGAAAATGAAATAAATATAAGAAAATACTGTCAGGAGGAGATGAAATAGTAGGACAGCTTACCTACAATCTGATAAATAATGTTAAGATAACATACAAGACACAATCATACATCTGAGAATGAGAAGTCAGCTTAAAAACTTCTACTGTTACAACAAAAAAGCCAATAACAGTTACAACAGCTAGCTATTTCTTACAATTCACCATTACATCACTTTTATAATACTCTGAGCCAAGGGAGAGCAGAAGGTAATTTTTTCCTTTAGCAAGCAGTCTATATTTCATATGCTTTATGTTTATCTTTTGAACAATTTACCATGCTCAAGTCCTTTCTATTGCCTTCCTGAATGTGGCTCATTTTAAAGGATAACCTAACACTAAGAGAGAGTAAACCTCATTTGATCCTTTTCCACTGCTTAGAGAGATGGTTTTATTGACAAGCAGTCAGATTCTACGTAAGGGTGGCACGATTTTCAAAGAAAGCATTCAGAAATGAAGAGCTAACCATTAGTTATTGAAGATGAAACACTTACAGGTTAATTTGTTGGCAGCAGCAGTAAATTAATTTTTCCTTTTGTTGACAGAGTTCCTTGACTACAGCAGGCTAACAGCCTAAAGATTGGGATTATCCAGCTTCGTATTTTCTGAGATGCAGTATTGAATTAAAGAGCTACTTTCAGAAAAACAACCATGTTATGCATTTAGAGAATACATTTTGGATTTTCAGCTGACTAGTAATCCACAACCATAGTCTTGGGGCAGTTTGGGGCAGTTGCTAAATTACTATCTTACTATATATTTCAATTATTTATTTGGGCAACAGGAGAAATGCAAGTTTGGCTAGAAGGAAGAATAATCTCTCTCTTTATCCCAGTTTCAAACGTCTAAAATAGTAGAGGGAGCTAGTAGATATTAGATGGGTAAGAATGAGAACCTAGATTGGTGGGGGAGAATTTAATCTTGCAATTGTCACACACAGGCATACATTGACCCAAATAGATCATGGCTCCTATCGTTCCCTAGTGCAAGCAAATGGATAAAATGCTGATGTGCACCAAAAAAAAAGCAAGCAAAATCTACATGGAAACTGCCAAAAAAAAAAAAATAGGCAAGCAGCTGGTACACAAATGCTAACAGGCAAAAACAGCATTGCTGGCAAACACTGGTGAAGTGAAGGCATGGAAAAAGCAAAATGATGATGGAAAAATTCAAAGGTTGGCCTGAATGGATGGAGAAAACAAGCCATTTACCACACGGAAGCTATTTCTCCTTAGACAGAGTCATTTGACCCACTTTGGGATGTCCACTTGATTGTGTTAGGCAGCTGCTGCTGCCCACTGATCAAAGCCATGTCCTCCTGCCGAGGCTTTCTGCCTTGGCTCGGCTGCCGGCGCTGTCCTTCTGCGGCCCTGCACATGAGACTGAGCGACAGCAGAGACTGACTGTGCCTGATGCATCCGAGTTCAAACCGCAGGCTGAGCCACAGTGCAGGCTCAGCAAGATTTCACACGTATGACATGACAGGTGGGATTCAACTCCAGAGTATGACATCTAAATGCATGAGAGGCTTAAGTGTGTCTGAACCTCCCGGATTCCCCGTGATTCCCCAGCAATGGAGCTCAGCAAGGGAAGCAGCTGTCCAGCCAACAGGGATGTTATTCGGTTGCCTCGGTAGGTAGGACCACCTGAGTTGCCTGAGGACATGTGAGATACCTGGACGCTCATGGAGAACATCAGTAGAGATGGTCAACTTGATGTAGGAGCTACAGGAGATTTCATCTCCATCTGCCAGTGGCAGCTGGAGGTCAGGTGACATAGCCTATAACATATAAAATGGCACTTAATGCCATTTTAATCTATTTTTAGGCAGATGAATCCTGCTTGCAGATATCTACCTTCAGGCAGCTATTTCAAATGGCAGTAGCTGCTTCTAGGTGGGCAACTGAAAGGAGACCTGATTTCCATGTATGATAATGGGAGATTAGACAACTACAGCATTCAGAGTTGCTAAACAGAGCAGCAAATTTTATTGTTACAGGAAATTCCAGAGACCTTAGAAAATTAAAAAAAAATCTTCTAGGAATTTCAGAAATTGTAAGTCAAATCATGGTCTTCTTTTTTCAGGCTATTCTCCCTTTGTCTTTAATCCTGAATCCTGGTGTGCTGCTATAAAGAAAATAGCTAAATACCCTATGGTTAGTGCTAAGCATTAGCTACTCTTTTGTGAAAGTAAGCTGAATCTCAAACACAATCTTTAGTGGGAATCTGCCGAGATTTAGTCTCTTCCTAGAGTAAATCTACTATACTTCAGTTAAATCTACTATACTTCAGTAAATAGATGAGATATAAATAAAGTAGGAGCTCGGGCAGTGTTTAAAATAGGAATTGCTACTGTATTAACAAGCTCACGGCAATGTTACTTAGAAGTATTTGTTTTAAAGTCTCAGCAGGCTCATCCTGGTGCCTATTGTGCAAAACCATCTGCTGAACAGGCAGAATCCATCTCTGAGTGTGTCCTCCTTGGTTTGTAAGTTTACCTACTGTGACTATGTACATAACTCATTATTAAAAACAGTCAGCCCTGATCTTTCCTGAGGGTAAACTACTGTTTCTTGTCCTCCCTTTAAAAAAAAAAAGGAAGAGATAAGAAATAGGTAAAGCTTTTAAATAATATTTGCTATTTGAAAGGTTTATCCCCATGGCCTGAATCAACATGCAAATGTGGGCTTCCAATCATCTTCACAAGATAATTATAATTCATAATTGGCACTTCTAAAGTGTTTTCACGGAGCTGTGTAAATATTGACTAATTAGCTAGGCAAGAACCCAGTGGGGTAGGTGAGCAAGAACACCAACCCCATTCCGTATTTTTGCAGAGAGAAAAAAAAATACAAAAAACAAAACAAAACAAAAACAAAAACCAAACCAAACCAAACAAAAAGAGCCACCAAAAAACCACCTTCCATGCGCAACGGGCTGAAAAGATGGGGAGGCTTCCAGTCTCATGCTCCTGCCCGGCCTGCATTGCTCCTACACTCTAGCTGGACAGGAGGTGAGTGCTGTCTTAGCAGATCCCTGGAAATATTGGCCAAACCTCAACTAATTACCCAACTTCCCCTTAAGCACAACGTTTAGTTGTTCAAACATCAATGGAAAACATACTTGTAAATATATTTGATGTAAAAATGAAATATTTATATGATGATGGTGGCCTGCTTTGCTTTCCCATCTCAGGAATGTTTGGCCAATTATGTAATACCTAATTATGGTTTATTTCCAGAAACAAAATATTACATGGGTACTGATGGGTCAGTGAATATTAGAAATAGAGTTCTACATACGTGCTGTGAGATTCCTTAACTTAAAATTCCGTGAAAAACATTATTGTTTATTGTGAGTCCAAAATAAAGGGTGAAAGAAGGGCAGAAGTCCAGTCAGAGCCTCCCCAGTGGCCACACTTCACCACGTTGTAAAACACTAAGGCAACATAAACGTCATCAGTCCATAAGAGGGGTCTAACAAGAGTCAGAGTGAAGATCTTCAGAGGCCACAGTCTCTAGAAAGTCAAATATGCCACTGAATATTGCCTCCATTAAATCCAGCTCTTCAATTTAATTGCCCTTAGGAAAGAACGATTAGTCACTAGTGTCTCGGGTGTGCTGGTTTAAAACAGTAAACACCAATGATGGCTTTTATTCCAGAGCCTTGGCATTAATCACCTCACTCAGCAGTGACAAACAGGTCTTTTCCAAATAATTGTATTATCACAAGCTTACGATGTACAAAATAAACACAATATGAATCATTTTTATTTGGTGTAATCCTGCTTTGTCTATCGAGGCCATTGGTTATATGTTGTGTCTAATTTCAGCTACAATCTCTTTAGGGCAAAGATTGTGTCCCTGTGGTTCTGTAAAGCCTGTAAAGCTGTAATGGTATATAAATTAAATAAATAAGGAGAAATTGCAGACTGTGGGAATTTATTCTCACTTTATCAGGTATTCACAAGTGGGGATGAAAATAAATTTTGGAGGATTTCATTAAGATAATGCCTCCCAGAGATCTGCTTCACTTATTTTTTCGAGATATTGGGAGATATTGTAAGATGCTTTTTAATTTAACTGTAGCAACTAACCAGATAAAAATAATAACAGGAAAAAACAAATTAGCATGGTGTCTGGTTGAATACTAAATCCAGTGTTATTCCACGCGGAATCTCCTTCCTCAGCCTGCTGCTGTGTATAACTGTTTCCAAGACAAGCGGTTTTCCATTCCCAGTAATGAACATTAGCATGAGGGCATTTTAACTGCTGCATTAGTTATCTATCCTGAGCAATATTAGACAAAACACACAGTAGAGCAATAGTAGAACTAGATGCTCTAGGGATCAAAATTTATCCAGAAAAGCCAAAAACAAAGGAAAACAGATTAAGCTGAGATGACTCAGGCTGCAAAAAGGTAGGGCAAAGAGGGCTTTTGTGCTCAAAAGGTTTATATTGGCAGAAAGAAAGGGGAATCAGGCAAATTTTCTAAAAATGTGGCTCACTTCTGTGGCAGTCTCACGGTCACTCTAAGTTTAACAAATTGATAATGCTCCCAGAAGAAGTGTTCCTGTCGCTGCTGTGGCACTCTTGGCCACCTGGTCCTTTCCTCACGCCATCCTCGACCCATGGCCCTTCCAGTGCTCATGAACAGAATCAGACCACCAGCTAAGCAGGGGTTAATGCCACAGGGCTGTTTGCTTTTAACCCCAGTAAACCCTGATACTGGCTGCTACAAAGCTGCCCAGTGCCCCAGCTCACAGCAGAGGCTCTGACAGAGGTCCAGATGCTACAGTTGCCTTGCATACGCAAAGGTCTTTAAGACTTCCTTCTTTTTTTCTTTTTTAATGTATTTTTTTTATCTTTAAATAGAAATACCCTTGTGAAAACAAGCAGTCAGCTGGTGCTGAGGCTTTGAGCAGCTCAAAGGACCTCATGAGAATGCCATGCTCTCGCACCTGGAGCGGGGAAGCTGCTGAAAAGACAGAAACGCTTTGGTCTTCAAGAACAGCGGATGGAATGAAATGTAGCAATACTGGTAAAATGCTCTGTGTCATTGGAAAATGCTATTGTCATGGCTGGCTAATTCTGCTGGTAGAGGCTGGCATCTCCCTGCAGATGTCAGGTGAAGAGGATGATCCCTGGGGCCAGACTGCGAAGGCTTCAAGGACCCAAAGGAAGAACCTGCAAGGCGCTGAGCCCAGCAAGACACTTCAAACTCAACATTTTTCCCCCCCCACTGTTGTCTTTCTTCTTGGTTAAGAAAACTAAA
Source organism: Tinamus guttatus (assembly GCF_000705375.1). The sequence goes on along the minus strand of NW_010585819.1, from coordinate 125,088 downwards.
ACCTGTAAAAGAAACAGCATATGGTAGCAAGTCCTCACCATAGGTTCCAAGTGCATCTGTTTGCTCACAGTTAATAATATGGCCTAAAAAGGCCGTTCAACCTCTAAAGCCATTAGCATGTAATAGCAGCTGCTCAGAGCAGGCAAGTGCTGGGAAGAGGTGCTGAGAGGCTTTGTCTTGGAAGCACAAGCCACTATTTTAAACGTTACGTGAAGAAATTATTCTGACTGCCCGGGCTCAGTCGGGACTGACATGTTTCTCCTCCCTACACAGGAGTAATGAAAATTGCTTTCTCTAGTCAAGGTGTTGCTTGAGAGGACAACATATACACTTGAATATTTGGAAAGCTTTTGGCATAAAATGAAAGGAAAAAGAAATAGCTTTACAAAATATTACCTACCTGTGCTAGCTTTTGACCATACAGTGTTACAGACCAAGATCAGTTTTCTGGCAACTACCATCAAATAAACATTTCAGTTCAAATGTCACAGACCATAACAAAGGCATTTACAGCTGGACCTGGGATTTAAAGAAAATAGAGACTTGCAGCTTTAGGAAGGTTGGTGGTGACCACAGCGCTAATGACCACGAGAGAAACACAAGATTTTTTAAACATCATTATCTTGTGGCCTTGAGTGCTAATCAAAACAAGCACTATAATGTCTGATTTAATGGGGTTTGGCTCAGTAACGCTACTGAAACCAACAAACTACATTAAACTCAGGCAAGCTACAAAAAGATAAATGGCAAAACAACACAATGAAAGCCTAAAGATTCTTTCAGCCTACTATTAACCGAGTTATCAACCATAGTATTCACAGTTAACTGCAGTGCTGCAATCCATTTGTTGAATTTTAGAATTAAAGTAGGAATGCTGCTGGCCTTCTGTTTACAAAAACAGATTAAATAAGGTCCAAATTAACCTCCTGGCCCGCTGCTTTGGCAAATACTGTAATATGGAATAGGCTGAATAGCTATTTCTTCTCTGAAAGTCACTTCCCTAGATTTTTTTCTTGATGTAAATAAAGGGAATCTGTCTCACATAGGGAGTTCCGCACATAAACTGAGCCTCGTCGTGACACAAAGGGACATCCCTGCATCCTAAGGACTTCAGCCCCTTCCTCACAAACTCCTACCAGCTCCACCACAGACACCAGCTCATCTTAGTAGGCTTTGGGTGATCCTTTTAATATTTATGGGGATAAGCATCAAAAGTCAGAAAGCTTAATTCATCATCATCATTTCCTTTTGATTTTGTTTACATGACATCTTTCCTCTGGATATACTTGCCCAGTAGATGGCCAGGCTGATTTTCTTGAGCTCCATATCCTGGAAGAAGACCTGTATTTGCACCCCTCAGAAGCAATTAAATAGGTTTTACATTGCATCTGCTTTGCTGTACCTCTCAATTTAAATGGGAAGATCCACAACAAATCATGGTTGGACTTGATGATCTTGAAGGTCTTTTCCAACCATAATGATGCTATGATTCTATGAAATGAGAAGAATGTAAATTACAGGCTTTTTGGCAGAGGTATTTCTGCAGAAATTGGTGGAAAAAAATGAATAAAATGACAGTCAAGTTATAATGATAGTGATACTTTTATGTTCATTTACAGATAAGAGTGAAATGTTTCCAGGACGCCACTCTTGGAAGACGGTATAGCTCTTTTCCATGGTATACATGCAACATAGGACTATGCACCCTACATTGGTTAAATTTTCCATAAAGGTGTTTAAAACTGAAGCTTTAATACATGTAAGAAGATATAATTCATTCTTAAATTAACAGGATTCGCCCACAATATTATATAGCAAAAATTCCAATGGCTTTGTAAAATAGTTGCTCTCCTGCACTCAAGGGACTGCTAAAGGTCAGTGTGGTTGAGTACACATGATTTATAAAGTACTCTGGAATGAGAGGTGCTGTGCAAATGTAAAATATTATTAGAGCATACTCTACTTAATTGAGATACTCTGAAATGAAATTGGCTGCTCCTCAAGAGCAGATCTAGGAAACTAATTTAGTTTAATGATAGCAGATTGTCTATGACTCCTGACAGACAGCATAAGTATAAATTCTGCACACAGATATATTTATCCAAAGCTAAGAGTTACTGTTTTTTTGTTTTTATTTTTTCCCTTGGAATAAGTTATACACAAATTTGAACTTTTGTTCAAATTTGAAGCCTGTGTTACATGGCTAAGTAGACAAAATTCATGGGCTACACTATGCCAGGGTGAAACGTAGAAGGCCAGCTGTAGGCATGTAGGCTCCCATGGACACCATCCACCTTCCAGACAAATGCTGCCTTATGGAAATAAGTTCTCAGATGCGTGCCAACAACTCTGGGAACACTGTGGTCCTCGTGCTTTGGAAAGCTAACCTCAGATGCACTTAGGGACATGGTTTAGTAGGCATGGTGGTGATGGGTTTACAGCTGGACTTGATGATCTTGACGGTCTTTTCCAACCACAATGATTCTATGATACTTTCAAAACACATGCTGTATCCATTGCTGGCTTCCAAGTTCCCCATGCAGATTTGGCCTTCAAAATTTGTTCACTTATAGTTATATCCAAAGAAACTTCTTAAAAAGCATCCTATCTACCATGCCTTAACTAATTGACTGAGTGAGAATGAGCTGGACTGGGCTAGCAGGCTCTCTCCCTCTTACACACACAGTTAATAGTTTGGACAGGAAGCATAAATTACGCTTTTACCCACTTTTTGGGATAGATTCCAATTCTTTCTTCTGACCACAAGGGGCTACACTTAAATCACTGCAATAAATAATCATTTTGAAGTTGATTTTAAACTACTTTAACAGCTGGAGCAATCCCATTATTATTTCACTTTACCATAAATGGAAATATTCCCATCTACTCACCCACCCACTGACATATATTTGCAATCATATTCTGAATACTTTTCAAAACATAGGCCAGAAGATATCAACAGCACAATATGTTCCCCTTCATATTATTATTTCCACGCTCACAGATTCTTTCATCTAATTCCCTCTCTCCCTGAAGTTTACAGTGTCATACCAGAGGTTTTTCAACTGTATTCCTCTTCCCTCTTAAATTCCATATTTCCCATGCACCATCATGAACCCTTCCACAAATAGCGCTGCTTTCTTATAGAAGAACAGTGGTTTGCACTTCAGTGATATAAACTAATCTGATGCTACCTCTTGCCCTGTTCCTAAAGGAAAAAAGAGAGAAAAAAAGAAAAAAAAACAGTTCTTTCTTATTTAAATGAATCCATGCTTTCCCACAATAACTGTTATATTAGTCTAGGAGGCAAAGGAGGTTTGGATGATCCATAATCCAGACAATAGTTACATGAGGTTATTACATAAAACACTTCATTTGTTAGCAACAAAAATTTTATTCAGGGATAATGTGAAAGTTATTCTCATTCACACAATGCACTTTTCATTTGTACAAGAAAAGCTCTTAATGCCCACCATAGTGAAAAAAAATGCTACTGTATTTTTCTCCCCACTGATAAATTACTTGGTTTCCTCTACTTTCTTTGGATATTTTTTTACTCTTAAAAGATATGCTCATTTGTCTACAGCTAAGCTGCAGTAATAATAGCAGATGATGACAATCTTAGGCTATGTTATTCATGATTAATCTATGCTGCAACTGAAAGCATTTATCAAGGGGGACTAGACTACTCTTTCCTCTTCTCTTTTCATTGTTTCCACCTCTCCCCCATTATCAAGAAGAATGACAAAAATCAATACAGCTTTTTAACCCAGGGATTGACATTTTTAAGATCTGAAGCTGATGTGTAAATAGAAGCTTCCAGCTGTCAGAACAAAATAGCAGCAAAGGTAAGATAGAGGCCAATTTATTACCCATTTTAAGTAATATTAACAGCAAACAAACAAAGAAAAAAACCCATCCCTCGGCTATTCCAATAACCAAACCTTCTGTTTTGGAAATGCACACAGAGCTGTGCCTCCAGGAATAAGATGCCTCTAATGCATTTCTCGTGAACCAAGGAGGCCAGTCAAGTCCCTTGTATCATTTCTTCCCATTCCAGCATTAACAATCTATTGAGCAGAGCAGATAGCCAATGAAGTAATCTCTATACGTTTTGTCTGCTTAGAATCTCAAAAAATGGGCAAAAGACACTCAGGATCTACCCTTCTTGGTGTTTATTCTCTGATAAAGACAAGTGGTATCTGAAGGATGCCAGACTGCAGCAGGACCTTGTTCTTCAGGACCTTATTTAGCACTACAAATTAATTGGTTTTCTATCAGCAAGCAATTCTCCACCTTCATGAGAAAAATCACAGAATCACAGAATGGTTAAGGTTGGAAGGGACCTCTAGAGATCATCTAGTCCAACCCCCCTGCTCCACGTGGCACAGGGGGGCATCCAAGCGGGTCTGGAAGACCAAAAGGCCACTTTTTTTTTTTTCATAAACTATTCACTTAACGTTCAAACAGTAGTAACCAGTGTTTCTAATTCATTGTCAAGGGTGTCCCTCAGTCTCCCAGTGGCACGCTGCCCTGCCTTGCAGGGTCACTAGCATCTTGGCAATTGCTTAAGGCCACTCCTGAGATGTGGGTATGAGCACCAGCTCAAAGGGCTCTCCTCGAGCACCTACAAAACCAGTCTGGGCAGAGCTCAGGTGTAGCTGCTCTGGGCTTCCCAAGAACTCTCTTTACCTTTGGATTAACCAACAAAAAGAAAACCAGCCCACAGCAAATCTTTGAATGAAATAAAGCATTTAAGAAGACCAGGAAAGTCCTTCCTTCTAGAGTTAATACAGCAGCAACTTCAGATTGTCTCATGTCAGGCACATGTGTATTTGCAATTCATTTCACACCAGACAATCCATTAACCACTCTATTTTGATTACCAGAATGTGTGAAAACAATTTTGTATCTCATTTATACAGGGTCACTCTTGGGTCAGCTGGTTTGACTGTGACAGGTTTTTCCCATACTACAGGCAAAAATCATGTTTACATTTGGTTAGTTCAAATATTTACACTGCACACTCAACAAATGCATGTTTCCAGTGACACTGCTCCCTGTGGTATTTCCTCTTGCACCTACTGTAAAGCGGAAATAGATGATTAAGATGAATATTCTGGGTGTCTCCTAACGAGATAATGAGGGTACAAGCAGCAGGGCTGTGTTATGCTAACAGCATCCATGTGATCTGCATTACATTACAACGACCAGATCACAACTAAAGCTACATACAGAAAAGCGACACATTTTCTAGTTGCTGTATTTCAAATAGTTCTCTTCATGTCCTGTTCTTCATTGCTTTCATACTCTTAATTTACTTGTCCTCTCCGTGCATGAGGCAGACTGAAATATGCCACACGTAGGCACGGCGAGAGCAGGCGAGACTGATGCTGTTTTCTCACAGGATCAGCGTGCCTGCAGGAAAAAATCTCCAGCACAGCGCGTCGGAAAGCGGGCACAGAAGGTGGGGGCTGCTACTGAGCACGGCAGAAAACTGCCTGCCACTCTCCTGCTTGGCAGCACCGAGGAAGCCAAGTCCTCTCCAGCGCGAGCGCACAAAGAGCTGCGCTGCTGCAGGGCAGGCAGCACTTGGGGAAAGAGGAGAAAACCTGGGGAAGTGAATGCAGCAGGGGGAAGAAAAGGGGAGCGCGAAGCTGGGAGGCAGAGGCCACCTGGGAAGGAGAAAATGCATTGGACATTTCTTGAGAATCAGAAAATCTACTGGACACCACTTGTTTTAAGCTGACACTTCAAAGCTGTATATATTAGAGTGCTGGACGCTGCAGGGAGACCTGCCACCTGCAGCGGTTTGCGGAGCACACAGCAGGGCCCTCTTCCCTAAGAGCCCGGGGCCAGCAGGGACACAAAGCAGGCATGTACAACTCCACCTGGCAGCGTGTTTCAGTGTGACTGAGTGATTGCCATCCACACAGCACACAGGTCATTTTGGTCACCCAGGCATTACTGTGGAAGAATAAGGAACAAGCATGCAAATCTTTCCGAAAATCAAACATATTCAGCGTGAAATAATGTCTCACAGGGGGAGGAAATAACTATGGAAAAATAGAAGGAAGAACATAAAAATCCAGGCTCTCGGGACATGTGTTTCTTACCTCACGGCAACGTCTGCCCAGGTCTTCATGCAGGTTTTCCCAAAGGGGAAGCAAAAGCCTCGGTGCTGAAAAACGAAGCACTGGTTAGGAAGTCACCGCAACCCTTACGCCTCTGCTGTGTGCATGACAAGCTCGGCAGCATCTTTTTGTTTACAAGTGCATATATAATAGAGGACTGGTGGTTATGTAAGCTGAAGTTATCTATTTTAAATGAGCCCTCCCTGCCCAGTGGCATGCACTGCAGAGGAAATGGGTTGTAAAAGTCCCTGTACAAACCAACCATGCAACACCTAGCAAGTGAACTTTAGGCAGAGCAGTTTTATGTGTGGGAGATGTATTTACTCCATGTTTTTAAACTAACAGACTGACTGAAACTATGCAAGTCCTTGCCAATTAAAACACAGCAGTGAAAGTAAAAGAGCAGGCTCTCCACCAGTCTAAGCCAGTGCATTCACAATAACAAATGACCAATTCCGATTTAACTTTAAAACCACATTTATCCACTTAAGCTTTTATTTCTTGATATGAGAGCCTCTCGTGATGCTTCCATGGAAAGCTTTTCCAATGGAAAAAAATGGGTGTGAATTGCAATTCATTTAATGTTTCTGGTTCCCTCTGCCGGAGTTTGTGCAGACAAGCTCTAATTTGGGATTTCTACACTTGTTGGTCCCTAACAAACCCAAGAAACTCGTTCAGATACACATAACAATCTCGGGCTTCGTTGCTCGCTCTTCTGGACATGATGGCCTTAAATACCCCTCATTTGACAAATAAAAAACTAGGCAAAAGTGGGGCCACGGCCTGCGCTGAGGTACGAAGTGACACAGACTGGTGCCAGGAAAGGCCCAGCACTGCGCTCAAGGAGTTTGCAACCTCGCTGATTCCCATGGAAAAAAAAAAAAGAAACACAGACCAATGTACACTGACAGCCAGGCTCTGCACTGCGCCCAAGAGCAGGGGAGAGCCAGAGCCGGCCGTGCGGGTCTGCCGACCCCTTCAAAAACAAAGCAATTCCCCCCAAAACCAAAACACATCTTTTTTACCCAAAAGACGACAGTTGTGATACAACGTATTCCAAACTGGGATGTCCAACCCGCTAGGGGATCTGGCTGGAGCAAAGCGCACTCCCCAAACACCCAGCACCTTGGCACAAAGTGAGAACCTTCACAGAGTGAAAAGATTGCATGGCTAAGAGGCATTCGCTTTTGTAATCATCCCCACATGGCAGCAGGAACTCACAGAAACATACCCAGCAACTGTAAGGGACAGGAAGCAATGGCAGCGTCAAGAAAACCCTGAAGAATTGCTCAAAATCTACCTTTAATTGAAAAGTAGAAATTTATAGCAACAAAAGTCCCACTAAAAAGTCATTGAAAGGAATAAGAAAACAGGAAAAATATCTGCACAAAAGAAAAAAAATGTATTTAGCACAGTCTGTGAATTCTAAGCAATCAAAAAGTGGCTGACAAAAATGGTTAATAAAATGCATCATTTTTTTCTGCTGAGATATGTGGGTTATACGTTTTCCCATAGTCTAAAATGCTTTGGAGCACACGGAGCACCTGCAGGGGTGAGGAGCTCTCTCTGGTAATAGGAAGTGGTATTTACCTTGCCTAATGGCAACATGCTAATGTATTTCTATTAGCAAAATCCATTTAATATTGCATATACGGAATAGCTTCTGGCTTACAGAACATGAAAGCTAGAGAAGCAGAGCAAACCCTCATCTCTTCCTCCGATGGGAACACACACAGATTTTCTCATTAGCGGCAATGTGAGCTAAACACACGCAGAGGGGAGCAGCCAAGCTCCAATGACCCTCAGCTGCAGCAAGATGCCCACTATGAAGCCACTATTTGTTCTGAAGTCTCTATTCTGCTCCAGAACAGTGCAGACTTCAGAACTTCTGGTCTCCCTAAAATAACTAATAATAGAACGGCAGCAAAAACTAACACACTCACAAAAAGATAAAGAACAGATTACCTTCAATTAACAAGGATTTTTAATCCAGGATCATGCTCCCGTTGTACAGGGGACCCCGAGGAAAGCTGTTAGCGGCACATTTGGAAACTCCTTCTCCCGGCTACTCTGGTTGTAGGAATTCGTGGATGCTTGTCCCCCGCTCCTCCCGATTCCGTATGCGCGGCACAGACCTCTACCTTATTTGGCTGCCAAGCCTATTAGAGCAAGCAAACAAAGCGAGCTCTGTGAGGGCCGAGCACCAGCGGGATCACAAAGACACTCTAATGCACAGCCCTGCACTTTTCCCTTCTTCGTCTTGGAGTAGCCTGAGGAGAACCGACGGGAGAAAAAATGCGTATGTATTTGTGATTAGCCGGTGCTTCGCTACGGTGAGGAGGAGCGTCGGGACGCTGGAGGCGTTCTCGCATCGCGGGCGAGACGCGACGCTCGACAGCGGGATACGCGCTGCCTTGCTCCGCACGCCGGGACTTCGGGTGCGCGGAGGCTGCCCGAGCAAGCAGTGAAATTGAGGGGGGTTATATGAAATGCAGTTTATGACTCGAAGCCTCGTCTGCCTTTGAAAGATCAACAGCGAGAGGCAGCCTCTCCGAAAGACGACGCGGCAGCGCGCGCCGCAGCGCCCATCGGCCGCTCGCTGCCGGCCTTCCGGAGCGCGCCTGGAATTCAGCGCTTTTTGCTGCGGTTTTATTTCTGCAACAGAGCATTGATGCTGTGGCTTCTGTCACAAGACTCTGAAATCATACTGCAGGCAGCCTCCAAACAAGCTGGCCCTTCACTTCCTCCACATTTTAATTTTCAAGAAGGCGCAATGCTTAATGATCTTAACGAGCAACTATTCGATGAGACAATGAATCACATTCTTATAGCAGATGTTTACAGCTGTCAATATGGAGAGAGGAGGATGGCAGGATTTTAAACCCCAGTTTTCTCCCAAGCTCCCTTTGGCAAAGAGAAAGGCGAATCAGAAACCCCTTTTACAATTAAATGCTTGTATTTCTCTTGTTCTATAAGGACTATAGCATGCACTTGGGATTTATCTCCTGTAACTTTGTGTTTGTTTTCTTTTCTATCAGAAAATGAAAAATAATCCAATACAGGCTCCAGAGAAGTTGATGATGATCCCTGCTGAAACCAGTAAGATTACAGTTTAACTCAAATATTCCCAGATCAAGCTACACAGTGCACAGTAGCTGTTTCAAATTTCTTCACATTAATTATAATTCAGGTCTTAAAATACTGCAACTGAACAGAGTGGCAAGCAACAATAGGTTTCCTTCTAATAACAACTAACAAGAGACATTCAGTCCTAGGGTGCGACATGACTGTGAACTCGTTCCAGGTCCCAGATGAACCACCACAGCATTACAGTAACTTCCCATGCAATTAGTGTTAGTTGCTGACTTGCTGGAGTCTCACAGGGGGCTTCTCTCACCCTTTAGCAGGTCCTACCAGATCAGGCTTGAGACTCATGAGCACGTATCCCTTGCTGCCCAAGCTTCAGTCGCTCATTTTTGTTGTTAAATTCTGGGAAACTGTCAACCTCTAGCTTGAGCAGCAAAAATCACAGAGAAACAACTTGCAATTTCTTGCATAAGAATTTTAACACGAGACAGCATTTATACATAGAGAGGGAGATTTATACATAGAATCCATAAACATTTTTTTAAATAACTTGAACACTTGGAAGCATTTCACTGAGGCCCAATTCCAACATACTTTTTCAGGAAAATTCAGTGGTGGTGCCAAGGGGATACTAACAGCCAAGCAAGGCTGTGCATCTCAACATTAAGCTGAGAATGGAGAGCTGTAAATGAGCAAACACCTCTTTTAATTTTATTCTTTAATAATAGTTCTTAGGGCAAGTTACACCTTTTACCTATTAATAAATCAAAAAGAGAAATCAAGGTATTTGTACTACACGTCTTTCCAGTTGGACTCAGGCATGATCAGGATTGCTTAACACCAGCAGAGCCAGACAACTCTGTGGCAATGAAAGAACAGATGTTCTTTGACAGAACATTTTAAATATCCAAAATATATTTCAGAGAAGCACAACCATTTAGCTTCCAGGGCCAGCATCACAACTAATGGATCTCAAATGTGATTCCTTTTGCCCCATGGAATTATATAAGTGACCTCAGAAATTCATAACCTTCTACACTTAACGAAACGAGCGCTGAAGCAGTTGTTTAGGGTCGTAAAGATGCCCTAAACCGCAGAACCGTACGGAGAGCAGCCTACGCTCGCAATTCAATAAACAGTTGGGGATGCAACATCTACTGCTAAAGTACATTAGGAAATGTTTGTTGCCAGAGGCAAGCAGAATTAGTTCAACTAAAACATGTCCAGTCTAATCAAGAGCAATGTCCTGTAGGCCAGCTTTATTTCCTCTCCTTTTTCTGCTTCTTTGAGGTTTTTAGACTACATGAATCAGTAAATCTTGGCATTACTCTTCTCATGCTATTTCTCCCTTTTCTGTGCAATGTGTGGGAAGTGAAACACAGCATCAGGAGGCTGTTTAATGCATAATGTCCAACACATGCTATATTTTGAATAGGAAGTAGCTGACAGCAGTGACTGTCACTGGATTTTACAGTCATGAGTCTGGAGCAGCAGAGAGGACTATAGGTTGCCTGTGGCATCTCATTTCATACATAAAGAGTTTAACTATCTGCACCCCTAAAGTGTCTACATTTGTCTGTGTGGACAAACCCAGAAGTGACAGCAGAAAGTTACAGTCTTTGTGCTGGTAAACAAACGTAGGGTTAGCATTTACATATATATGGTTTACATGGTACAGTTGATCATCTTTTTTTTTTTCCTTGGAGATCATTCTCTTTCTGTTTTTTTGTGATGAGACAATGATTTAGTTGAGTTAGTGAGTTTTTTTTTTTTTTTTCCTCCAACAAGCCTTACTGACTTCTTCCATATCTGGGCACTGTAAAGATCAGGACACTATTTTTTTTTTATCCAATGAAATAGTAACTTTCAGAGGAACAGAAGGTACTTCTCACAATTACTTTGAAGTACTGAAGATAAACGTCTCACCTGCACTGGGGTAAATCCACAGTAATTCTATTAATTTCCAGCATCTTTGGATGCATACCATCCAGCTGCAACCAGTACCTCCCTCCCCTCCACCTCACACATTCTCAGCTTTCAAAGAGTATAAAAGTTCTGTATTGCTCATGGTAGAGAGTTTTGTCTTTCCAAGGAAGAATGCATTATGAAAATGCAGAATTAAGGTAGATATTTATTTTAGAATGTGAAGAGAACACAATATCAAGCTTCATGGGGACAATATGGTGCAGTATATGTCTTTTGAGCTATACAGTCCCGATCAGAATTTTCAGTATATTCTTATTTTAATAAATCTGGTCTGATCACAGTCTTTTAAAAGACACACACACACACACACTTTATACCTACAACTAAAGAAATGGAGATCAAGAGTTCTTTCTCCAGCAAAGTATGTCTTTAGTCCCTGCAGTCACACACATTCTGAAACCCGGATATCAAATTAGATCTTTACAAATATAAAGCAAACATCTTTAAGCAAATTCCGAACATCTCTGTCCACATAGATCAGAGTTACACTTGTAAATTGCTTCTGTAAATAGGTGTTACAGTGAATCTTCGGCTAGTCAAACAAGGAGGCAGAGAGCCCCAATCAGGTGATAATGAAGCCATAGCCCAAGGGATCCTAGTTAAACTTGGAGTCAGCTGTTAATGAAAACCAATTTGATAACACAGCTTCTTCAAGACTTCTCTAAATTACCTTTTTTCCAGTCAAACTCATCATCACTATTCCCTCACCTTACTTTTTTGCAAGTTACTGAGAGTTTTACTGATCAAACTGTACAGCACTGGTAAATTTTCTTGGGCCTTGCATGAAATAACACGTTGACTCTTCCCGTGCCCCATTCCGGACTTCTTACTCGGCCCTCCCACCTCCTCAGAAGCTCCCTGCACACATCGGGTCCTCCTGCTTGCCCGAGCCCAGTGTGGGCTGCTCTGCAGGAGCTCCTCTCCATCCCTGGAAATCCAGGACACGAGCACATCATCAGATGGACCGGGATCACATAACCTGGAGTGCATCGCCCTTTGCTCTGGCACACTGCTGCTGGGAGCCTGTTGGTCCCCCAAAAGTGATTCCTATCTCCTGTATGTACTAAAAACTTAAGACATCCTAGACAGTGTTCACTGCTAAAGGGGGCTATTTTTCATACTGAGCTAGACAGTTGAATTAAGTATTTTACTGGATGTGTATGATTCATGCCTCAATAATCTGTTCTTTATCTGGAGGATCCTGACTAGCTAAGGTGAAAACCAGCACCTATACAAGTCACACAAGATTTATCTCCCCTTGCATTTTAATTTGGGATAGCTAGCATGAGTTTAAAGCCTCCTCTTTCAAGAGCCAAGTCAAGGCCTTACGAAGATTTCAAGTGTACCAATACCCAGAGAGCTTAATATTCTGATTCTGAATTACAAGAATGCAAATCACTGTTAATGTAGGTTCATAGGATGATTTACATTATAGCAATTATGAACTACAATACATTCAGAGAAGAATTTAAGAACACCTGATAATATATTCAGGTGTCTTTCTTCTCTTTCCGCCTGTCAGACTAGCGGTGACAACGGAACTGAAACCTTCACCTCACTTGACTCCAATACGCTAGTATTTGCCAAGCATTTGATCCTGGCTCTTTGGGTTCTGTCTGGTTCTGCGGCAACCAGAATTGCCAACTATTCACCCAAATGCTTGACAGGTTTGAGATTGCTTAGTCCAGACAAGATCAAGTATATTCAGTCTGCCATGGTCAAATAAAATACTTACAGAAAAGTTTCCTAATGCAACTCATGAGGACACGGATGGTTACAAATGTGTTTCCCTTGGCTTCAGCTTGCCTTTTATTCTTTCCTGCAGCTAGCTAATTTTGATTAAAAACGCAGAAAAAGAAAAATCGTATCACTAAGACTTCATTTTCCACTCTTCCTAATCTTCAAAATTTACAAGGCCCAACTATTCTATGATAATAGCTTTTTAGGTCACTGCATTTAACAGAAACAAAGCCTTAAAAGACTAGGAATTCTCTTTTCTGCTTGGTTAATCCTTTCCTGGATCTTCCCACTTTTCCTATTTTCTACTTCTGAATTAAATTACAGGTCACAGCTCTTTCTGACTAATGACATTCAAATGTGTTCAGATTTGGTTAAAAAAAGTGCAAAACCAGCCACTTTCCTATATCGTCAGAGCTAACCAGGAGAAACTCTCTGAATTAGCTGGAAATATGATCAAGATTTGATTATCTAAATCAAATTTCTAGACTATAAAAGCAAAAAGGAATCATATATTTTTAAAAATGTCAAATCTGATTAAAGGCTGCTGAAGATAATAGATCAGACTGTAGTATACCAGTGGACACAGGTTTTAAAAGTGAAAGTGACACCATGGTAATTAGCAAAATAGCCACCAGACAATATCAATCTATGTATTATTCTAGGACTTAATTTTGATTTTATAAATGCTATAAGGAGATACAGAATGACATCCTCCTGTCATTCCCTGACAAGTTATGATAAAGCAGCTGAGAGAAAGGATACTCATGTTAGTACGACACCACAGACACAACTGCCTTATATCCTGTCTCCTGAGGCTGACGGGCATTTTTCTAGGGCTGATGCTGTCGTCTCACTTTGAATCACCCCAGTTTTTCTGTCAGGAGCGGGGGCATCACAATCGACAAAAGCATAACAGATAAAACTTTGTATTCAGCAAATCACATTACATGAAAAGTAATTATTAAAATGTAATTTCATCCCTACAAGCAAATATTTGCACAAGCCATACAAGTCTCTTACCAGCGGAGCTACTGCCACACATAAACTGTTGGAAACACATTTAGATATTGAAGCAGGGCTAATAATGCCTATACCAGTCATTTATAACAGTATACCTAAATCCAGGGATCTACGAGAAAAAAAAAGTCCTCAGAGAAACTGTTCATTCTGATGACTGCAGCGAATTGAGACAGTGTTTAAAACTCAAAAGTTCAGGAATAACAGAATGGGATACAGGCTGTCAACTAACACTCTTTGTCTCTTTGATTATCATCACTACAGTCAGGATGGTGAAAACTGCTTTAAAACTCAGGAAATAACAGATGAGCTACCTTACACCACATCGGAATACAAACAGGAGGTTGACTAATTATGTCAAGTATCTTTTTATGCAACCAAAGCTACTCAAAGTGTTCTCTGTTCTCGTGGCCAAGAAGGCCAATGTGATCCTGACCTGCATCAGGAGGAGCGTTGCCAGCAGGTCCAGGGAGGGGGTCCTGCCTCTCTACCGTCTAGTCTGGAGAAGGGAAGGCTGAGAGGAGATTTGATCAACATGTTCAAGTACCTGAAGGGTGATTGTAGGGAGGATGGGGCCAGGCTCTTCTCCGTGGAGGCCGGTGACAGGACAAGGGGTAACGGGTGTAAGTTGAAACATAGTAAGTTTAATCTCCATATGAGCAAGAACTTCTTTACTGTGAGGGTGACAGAGCCCTGGAACAGGCTGCCCAGAGAGGTTGTGGAGTCTCCTTCTCTGGAGATCTTCCAAACCCGCCTGGATGCCACCCTGTGCCACGTGCTCTAGGTGACCCTGCTGGAGCAGGGGGGTTGGACTAGATGATCTCTAGAGGTCCCTTCCAACCTTAACCATTCTGTGATTCAAAGTGATGATATGCCTACTCTATATGAATGAAATAGAGCTGTCTGCTTGTGCATCTGATTCACATGACAGTAGTTTGAAATATAGGAATAGTGACCAAAATATGACCGAAATACATGTACAAAGGATAAAGCCTAAAGAAGCTCATGGTACCTCACATAAGTAAGGCTTCCAAGGCATAGGAATAACATCTCAGTAACAACTGGGCTTTGTAGGATTTTCCTGATATTGGTGTCCTGGGATTTTATGCTGCTTATTTGGACCACATATGCCCCTGTTTTAGACCTGCAAGAGATCACAGTCCTTTAGAATAGTACATATGAGAACACATTCCTGAGATATGCCTCTTTGTACTCCCTTTGACACCACTGCAGATAGATTGTCATGCACATGGACACCTCACTCGGCCTGGGTTCAGGCTGGACTGGAGGAATTTAGAAGGGCCATTAAACAGAAAATACAAAACAGCAGATTTCACAAGGATCTGATAAGGCCAGGCTTAGGCAAGAGACTGAAAAACTATACTTTGCTCTGATTTTCGAAAGGATTTTTTGTTAGGCTGAATGGATTTATTTTAAATATACTTGGAACTATCTAGTCATGTTTCAGTCCAGAAGCTCTCATCCATGTTTGCAAAAACCTCTGAAATGCAATAGTGAAGCCCTTTTCCGCATGCTTCCAGAAGCAGTAATTATAATGGAAAGTGTAAAAATTGAAATAAAACAACAGACAGATTTCTCCCTTCTTTATATGTCCATAAAGTTTTCGCAACAGCAGGGTCATTACACAAACTTTTTTTTTTTTTTTTTTTTTAGTGACAACGTCATGAAAATTATCTCAAGCATCTAGCATCAGTCATAGCAAGTAAGCAGAGACCTGGCAATCTGTGCACTTCCAATCCACTCTTGAAGACAGGAAAGCCAGTGTCTACAATAACGATTTCTGTGGCTATTATCAAGCAAGTATCCAATCAATGCCTGAAGAAGGAGGACTTGTAGAGAGCCTATATACCTCCATAAAACCTTTTAAAACACCTAGTGGGAACTGCACAAAATGTTAAGGGTGAATTCCAGTTAGATTTCTTTAGTCTCTGAGTGTAACTTCTCTCAGTTTTACATAACATTGCTAACACAGACCACATGAGAGCAGAAGTCTTATACATCATCCCCGACTGTTGCAAAAAATACACCGGATAAAACAGTATGCAGTATGGCCTGTGATAATTTAATAAACAGGGAGCAGCATGCAGTAGATACTAGCATAAAACCCCAAAACAAACATCAAAGATGGGACTTGTTTAATCGAGTAAGGAGCAAGCTTTGCCAGAATATGTAATTGCAGATCACAGAGGATGACATTAGCCTACCTTTAGGAAAAAAATCCTCCTAACCAAATCCTGAAATTCTTGTTCAGCATTTACATTGAATTCATGGGAACTGCAAGGGCCTCAATGCATGTTTTCTCCCACACCAAAATAGACAGATGGACAGATAGGGATGTGAGAAACAAACCTTTTCCGTTAAGCCTGAGGGAAAAGGGAAAAGTAAAGCAGCCCCACGTACACATGCACACACGTACACTCAGAGCCTGGCTTTCAATAAGCTCCCTTTTCCTGCAAGTGGAGCCGGAGTGCTGCATGTCCCAAAGGACCGGCCGGAACGTGGCAGGTCCCATCCGAACAGGGAGCAAGCCGTGGCTTCTTGTCTCCATCGCTCCAGCAAACTGAATACGGGCATAGAAACAGAAGTCACTGTTTTATAGCTGTCAAGTCATTGTAATGGTGGCTTCATATAAATAGTTTTTGTTCTACTAAAATTCATCTCCCCTGGCTGGTTTCCCTCCTAACAGTTGTTAATGGATTTCATTACAGGTTTTCTCATTTTGAGCGTGTGTTCCTCCCTCGGAAAGGAATACACTGGAGCAGCTGCAGCCAGCTGTGAACTTTCCCACAGGGACTCTAACTGCTGCCTTTGATAAAGCAGCGATGGTCCCACGATGATGAAGAGAATCTTAACTTCCCCCCAGTACGAGCGCTTGCTGCTGCTGTGGGAATCCAGGCAGTAAAGTGTCGCTGAATTCACAGTCAGAGAGATGAGCTTGTCTTAGGCAGTGCAAGCAGAAGAAACGTTTAGATTTTAAATTAGTGGGGCAGAAAAGGCTGGTTTAATCATGTAGTATGTTTAGAAGAGTGCCGCCTCCTCTAAATCATTTCAGAGGTAATAGCATAAATGGTACTTGCACCCTTCCTGCCTTTGCTTTTATTATCTGGCAAGAGGAAATAAAAATATTTTTCTTTTCCTCTCCCCACCTCAATCACTTTAAAAATCATGTTTTCAAGGTGACTTAGCATCCTCTCCACACTGGATACTAGAAGACACGGTGAGTCAAAGCTTGAATCTTTAGCAGAGAAATCTTCTAGGAATACCACGTTAGAAGGGATTCCCTGAACAATTAGTTCCTATCCCTTGCTACAGAAAGCACCATAGTCTATAAATCCCTTCATAGAGCATAATTTTGTTCCCTGCAAAATGGTTAATTAGGCTCAGAAAAATTAATGAGCAGGGTCTATCAATTTTTACTTTCTTAATTGTATAGGACATTGAAAAAAAAATAAAAACGGGCTACTGCATGTCTGCAGCATTAAAACATAGATATTAGGAATGTGAAATACCAACCATATACAGATCTTTTCTAAGACATCCTATCAGCACAGAGGTGCAACTCTGCCAGAAGATATACTTTCGAAAATCACAGCTCTTAACACACCCTCAGAAATCTCTGTGCTTGTTTCTTAGAAAACTCCTTTTTTTTTCTTTTTTAAAAGTTCAATCTTTCCATTACTTCCTGCTAAAATAAAACATATTTTGCTTATGTTTCATGACCTCATGACCAGTAAACGCTGTTGGATTAAATGGCAGGCAAAACAAGGGAAACTCTTTGGCAGTCATCTGCAGGTTTGTTCAGATGAACAGCAAGCATGCAAACTCTTTGCATGAATTTAACGCTGTCAGTCAGCAGAGTCTTTGACCTTTATGTTATTTCTTACTGATTATCTAAAAAAAAAAAAGTTGCTTTTTAAAAAAAGGCACAACATGCACAGTGCTATGTGATTTTCTACACCAATTTCTATACCAATACTTAACACGGGAAGGATATAAAATAAGCAGGTGAAGTTACCTGCCTCCAGACAGCATGTGTCTTTCACCCAGTGTATCTGAGTGTGCAAACACACTGTTAACAGACGGAAAGACGAGATGTGTGATGCTAAGAGCCACTGGTAACAGTGACCTGCCATTTCTGGCTTTGCCTGCTCTGCATCTCAGCCATCCTTTTATCCCATGGCTGCATCCCGGCTTCCTCCCTGCCGCCTGCTAACAGCAGCACTCGCAGCACTGGATACTGCCTGCTCGACCCATCATTGCATCAAGGCAACACAACCGCCCTAGGCACGCCGAAGCAGCACTGCATTAGTGCTTCATCCACGCTGCAAGAGCATCTCTCAAAATGACGAGAAAATCCTTTCGAGTGACCAAGGTTCTGTTCTTACTCCACACTGACTAGGAAGTGGTTAAAATGTATGCTGGGAACCACAGCAAATAATGTGAACAACCGCATTCCTATCATGTTTATAACTTAGCCATATAAATCTTAGTGCAATGCTGCTCTGCTGGAAGGAGCAGAGCCTGAGCTGGCGGCACCTGCACCACAGTTTCTCTTGTCAGCAACACACTAGCCTGTGGCAGCGGTTTATTTCTCTGCCTCTTCCAGGTATCACCTTGTTCAGATGAAGTGTTTCAAACAACTACTTGACTACATTCTGTCCCAGTCATGCTAAAAAACAAAACAAAAACGGTTCTAGTTCTTGTTCGCTTGTTTGTTTTTCTCAACACAGGAAACTAGGCGCTCCACAGAGCTGAAGCCTCTCAGCTGCATTCACGCACGGAGTGTGTGCTGCTGACTTACCAACACGGAGAGTTCAAATAACCTCATCTGGGGCTTTTACTTTTGCATGGAGCAAAAATAAAAACAAATGATGCTAGTGATGCTTCTAACACTTGCTCCAAACTGCAACTTAGCACACAGATTGAAAAATTTAGAATAAGAATTTAAGCCCTCAAGAAGAACTAGATGACCTGTAAGAACTAAACAGAACCAACAAAAGTACTGCTATCCTAATGAATAAATTAAAAAATAAAATATTAAAATTTAAATTGAAAATATTTAAATTTAGCTACAGGTATGAACAGAAGTGTACGTATATGGAAAAAAATACAGCAATAAGGACTCGACAGGAAATTTAATTATGACACTGCTGCTCTGTGACAGTGAGCTGGAGCTCATTGCCACGTGGCTCTGTTGCCTGGGCTGTCAGTGGGAGCTCATCAGAAGAAAACAAGTCAGCAAACACAAGGCAAAAGGGACAAAAATTACCCTGTGAATTCCCCTCTGCGTGTGGATGTAGCCCAGCCTGAAGTTTTTTAGCCAATCTGCAGCTTTATCTTTTTTCCCTCCTCAAGCACTGGTGCTCTAAGATCTTCTAGGCTAAGTTGGATCGTGCTACGCCAACATTCATATAGGAAATCTTGAAGAAAGTTCATTGCATTTTCAAATTTATTACATTACTTATAGGAATCTTTTACTAATAGCTGTATGCCAGAAGCTTCTCAATATCTAGGGAAGCCTCTGCAGGAATGTCCACTCTGCCCTTTTTGGACAGGTTTTGTCAAAGACATTTTTGCTGTTAAAGACGACACCATCAGACTAATCAGCCAAATGCAGAATTTAAATTATCCCTACTCGTATTCACATAAAGTATTAACATCTGTTGTGCAGTCACAGCCGTGAAAGATATTTTCATGTCTTCATTTGGCTTTTAACTGCCTTTTCTTTTTTGCAACGAAGCAGGTCAAAAGGAGTGGGGAACTCAGGTCCCTTTGATACCCAGTAGCTTCCCTACCCTAACATAGTGCTGCAGTGAGAATATGCAATTACAGGCAATTAACACTTTACATTAATGTAATACAATTTCATTAATGTAAATATAAATGTAAGTAAATTATTTGATGGATATAAATGATAAACTTTTGCATCAATATTTATGTAAATAAAGGATAATTGCTTGAATGTCCACTGGAAAAAAAATCCCACGGGGACAGAATACAGCCTAAGTATCAATTATTTTCAAATTCCTATAAATGCATTCACAGAAACCTACTGCAAATCTGGAACTTAAAAATACAACATTTCCAAAACAGTTGTCCAATAAATGAAAAAATTCAAGTACAGACTGGACATTTCTTAATATTATCATCTCTGGGCTGACTCTGCTGTAAGGAATATTCTTTTTAATAGCCCATGTATGAGACATGAAAAATGCCCATTTTAAATAGAAGGAATCTAAAAAAGGTGAATAATCAATGAAGGAAAATCACGTCTTCCCCCCCTACAAGGGAACAAGATGAACACAGACATTCCTACTAAGGGGCAAGTCTTGTTATGTTTCTTACTTTTAATGAAGAAGTCAGACCAAACCAGACGATGTCGATACCACCAAGTTTGCCCACACAGCTGAAGATGATTTACTGGCTGTAAGAAGTGGCACGATGGAAGAGCTTACTTGAAAAGGTAGAGTCATAACTTAAGATCTGCAAATCTTTGAAGCAGATGTTCTTCCCTGAGATGCCAAACAGACCAGGAAATATTATTCAAAATAATAATATTTAAAAAGCAGAGATTTTGAGCCAGATTTTTTTTTTAATTAAATTACTATGGTTAAAATTTTCACGCAGGTGGTTATTATAAATTCTTAACTCTAAACAGATTAGAAATAGATTCACTTTTAGATTAAGATCAAAAATCATTTTTCTGTAATATAACTGCCTTAGTTTTTTCTCCTCAAAAGGATAGGAAAAGCTATGAATTTGTCTTCTAACCATGCGGGAATGGACATTGCTTTCATAATACCATTAGGAACTTCCAGAATATGGTGGAGCACCTTTCAGTCATCAAACAAAAGCAAAAAATTATTTTGGAAAAGCAGATGAGTCTATAATATCTGGAAAGTCTATTTTCATTTAGCAAAATTGTGATGCTTATATTAATAATATAAAAATCATAAAAGGCATCTGACTGAAGCAGCAAGTATTCCATTATTCCCTGCAGTAAAAGGAACAGTTCCCATACTACACTATAACTGCAGGTATAATTGGGATGTGAATTTTCTTTCTTCATTTTGTTTAATGACTTTAAGGGAAACATCTCCGTTCTGACTCAGCTTTGAACAAGCTTGTTTTTATTTCTTCCTGCCCTCCTTAAGAAGAAGCAGTGATGAGGCTGGGATTTGCTTTATTTCTCAAGTAGGATATTGTCATTTTATTTTATGCACATGATTACCATCTCTATTAAATTTAAGAGATATTAAATGAATAAACCCATGAACCTCAGTGCTCAATGTGAGGTTCAATACTGTTTAAGCAGTAGTCTTGAACCTTCTGCACACTACTACATAAAAACTAATGCAATCCTTATATAGTCCTTTAAGGCCTCATTACCCAGAAAATTAACAGAAAAACGAGCAGTTACTGTGTATATTCATACACCTTAATGTAACACAAAATGAAATGATGCCGAGTACCTGCCCGTGGAGGTAACTTCTGCTCATCTGAGCAGAGCTGTGAAGCAGATCTATCCCCGAGACCTGGTGCTTTCAGCTGGCAGCGCCAGAGCTGCCTCCATCCTCCTGGGACAGCCCCCACCAAACTTTTCAATGGCTTCAGTCTAGAAATGCAGAAGCTGCTCTCACACGGAGGTGGAATATATGGCATTTCTGTTTGCTCTACAGCAGAACTAGATGAAGGAAAGGGAGGGGGAAACGGCACATCCTTGTCTGTAGCACCAAGTCATTCTTGGTTCTCACATTTGTTGGCTTCCCATGCTGCGTATGTCTGACACAAAAGCCACGATTTTACTCTCAAAACAGAGCAAATCAGCAAGTAAAATTCTTGGAATAACACCAGTCAAATCTGTCCAAGAGTTTCCTAAAAATGCATATTAGATGTGGTTCAGACATAAAATCTTAATTAACGTATTTAACATATTTTGAATAAATAGTCATGTCAGGGGTAAACAATATAAGCAGGGAAACCGTATGGGAATAATCTTAAAAAAAATAATAAATGAAACAGATGCTTCTGCTGCCTATTTCACAGGATACAACCTCCCTAACGATAACCATTGTTATGGCTGATCCAAGAAGCAAGCCTCGCATGCCGCGAGTGGAATAAATTGTCATCTCTATTCTTCTTCAGCTTGGCAGCTACAGAAACATGGGCATTAACATATGAATGGACAAAACAAATTGCTGGATTTCCTGCGAAATCTGAAGTTCTGTTTTTTCAAGATTAGGGAGAATACAAATTATGACAGATTCTTTCTCCTGAAACCCACAGAGCAATGTGAGTCTCAAAGGACTGTCTATAATCAGCAACGTGAGCCGTGGTAACAACAGAAAATAAAAGGCATTTACTCTGATCTGCATGTTACAAATGTGGCACCCGTGCAGAACTGCAGTTGCCCAGGCCGGGCAGTACTAGGTCTAGGCAAAAACCCCTCAACATCCTTCCCGCGCACCCAAGCTTCCAGTGTAACACGTCTGAAGGGCTGGGTGGTTTTCACTGGTTATCAAAAAGGAGAAGAAGTGCCGCACATCGCCACAGCAGGAAAGGAGATGGGAAAAGTGGAGCTGACTGCGGACCTTCCCCTCAGGAGACGCAGAATCGGGGTCCCTGGAGGCTTCCCCTGGCTGCTTCACTGCAGCCGAGCGCACAGGATATGCCACAGGGACACGTTCACCCCTGGGGAATGCTTTGAACATGCAGGAAGGGCTAGGAATTTAATTAAAACATTCACACACACAGAAGCATGTAGGTGTCCTGTTCCTCAAGAGCGACACCTCAAATAAAGAGAGAACCACAGACTGCAAGAGGCTTCCCGAGTCCCTCTCTCCAACTGACAAAACTGCATCTCGGAGCTGCTGCTCATTCCCACCTCCACTGCGCCAGGAAAACACCTGCCCCGGAACCTCCAGGACACGCTGGGACCGTCCTCTAATTCCCGGCCCAGCTTCACCCGTTTGCCTTCCACTGCTGTTCTTATTCACCTTAAATATCTCTTGCTGCTCTCCCTCCTGCTGTGTATTTACTCCCTGGAGAGAGCAGTATCTCAGCCTTTGTTTTATTATCTGAACAAGCCAAGTTTTTCAGAGTGCCTTCTGGCACACCATGCGGCCGTTCCCCTGGTGCTCCTGACAGCCCGTCTGGGAAGCCATCTCAGTCTGAACCCATCTTTCCTTAACGCGAATGGCACACGCTCGTCTCACTGTGCTCCGGCAATACTTTAAAATATGTTGTTAATACTTCCCTATCCCTGCTAGAAATACATCACCCACTATGCTCTTGGAATACATCTAGCTTATTAACTGGTAGCTTGTAGTTCTACATCATCTAATACATCTGTGTTGATCTTTTCCTCTTTTTCAGCTGATGTGCTCCCAGCTCACAGGCTAAATTCCGATCATTCCCTGAAAGCACGACTTTGCACTTTGCACAATTAAATTTTATCCCAACTATTACTCCAGCTCGGAAGATAATTTAATCCGTCTCGTGTGATGCGATGATCCTCTTCCGAAATGTCAGTGACTCTTAACTTTGAGTCATCCGCAGATTCATAACCCACCATGGCTGATTACGATGAGAAGAAAATAAACATGCCTCATCTCCCTTGAGAACCTTAATTAGTAGCCTCCCTTTGGTCCAACACCCCCTTTTTCCAAGACTAATATTGCCACCTCCTCTTTATTCCTCTCTCCACCTACCTAAGAAATCTCCTATAGGTCTCCTCCTTCTACCACACTAGCAATTCTCCATGCGAGTACCATATCAAATTCTCTTTATCAGAGCTGAGATACATTTCACCTACCTCCTTTCTTCAGCCACAGAACCAAAGACAATCAACTTGATATCATGTCCCAAGGGTATCTGTCCATTTGCTTCCATGACTGTCATCAAAATTCGCTGTAAAAATCTTACATAATCTAGAGGTTCCTGTTTGTCCAAATTCACTTTCCCTGGTTCTGTCTCACAGTCTGAAATATAAATTTTACATTTCTCATTCTCATCGCCCATTGTTCAATATGTTCACTTGAAACACTGCAATCTCATATGCCAATTAACGCTTCTCCTTCACAAAAGAGGCGAAATGTCTTTAAATGTAAAAATTGATGAACCATCCTGAAATAGTGCAGGTTTCTGAAAAAGAGCTTTTAGATATTATGGTTCTCTAACTCGTCCCTGAAACTGCATGAGTGTTCTTAATGCCACGCTGTACTGTTTTTATAGCTAAAATTGCAAACATATGGCTCCTCTTTAAAGGGGCCTCCCAAATCAAATCTGAAGTCAAGTATTTCCCCATAACTGAATCAAAAAGGTTAAAAAGGTCAAGATTCTCTTCACCATTAAAGTACTCCCTCCTCCAATTCTCAATAAGAAACTTCATTTTTCTCCTCTAGAGCAAATGTGTATAATGCAAATGGTATTCAGAAACTCTACTGCATTTTGGAATGAAACACAGTTTTTGCAGCTGCTGTTTTAAACATTATCAGAGCTTGGAAATGAAACAACACTGACATATTCCTGTATAAACATCAACCTCAATAAATGTGTTGAAGCATCTTTAGCCACCAACTGTGGACCTCAGCTGTAATACTCACTGTACACCAGGTCACAATATAATTTAACAGCACTCCAAGTATTCCAGATATAGATATCTGCTAACATTATGCACAGAGGCATAATCAGAAGTGCGCCTGTCTGGCTGCAGTTACCTATGAAGAAAGGAGGGACCAAACGTACAGTTCCAACCGATATCTTTATTAACTCACCCTCAGTGGCAGTATCATATAGAGGGTGAGCGCGAGGTTAATGTATACTCCACACTGTGACCTTTCTGACTGAATTTAATTGCATCCCTACCAAGAATACAGAAAAATGATAAGGCACATGCTGATTGATTTTCTTGCTTGCAGACCACAAGAGCTCATTTCAACAAAACCCTGCCATGAAATTTACAGCACAACTGGAAAAGAGTTTCAAATGATATACACCCTAATCTAATTTTTGAAACACTTACATCAAAGACTCTCCATCATAAGCCACAAAAATCCCCATTTACCTCTTCTGTAAACCCTCAGTATTGTATGCAGCATTATCCTTCGACTGTTATCCTGCTTAAAATGTGAGTATAGCACTGTCAGAGTCTTGCTGTCAGGCATTAAAGAGCACTTTTAGCCATTCTGCCCCTGTAATCTTCAGGGACTTCAGTAACTACAAGTCAGGGGAAAATCAAAGTAAGACGAGGAGACAGGTCATCATGAATCTAAATGCAAGGCAGTCTCACAACAGACATTTCTACGCGCCACGCACAATGCATTTCGGTTCTGTAAGAGTCTCACTGTCCTTACTTTAGTAAATCTGGGACAAGTACCCTAGTGAAAATACCAGTGAGCTAGTTGAATCAGAAAATTTTGCTGGAATATTTTATACACTGTGATTGCCATATAAAGCATGACATGCCTCATCATGGAGGCTTTTTATTAAGTTTTGCTTTCTTTACTTTTATGTCAACTTAGATTTTTTGCTCACCCATCTTATTTTTCATTATTCTGCCATTTACAATTTTTGTCATATTTTCAGCTACTCAGTAGTGCTGCTATATGCTGCACTGAAAGTCCCCACAGGGATCTTTGACATACGTACTTTTTTTAAAGCGGATTCCACTTGCAGAGCATGAGAATAATAGCCAACTACATTGGGATTTTAGGTATAAGGTGGTGCCAGTAGGTACACGTTTTTATTTATTAATGTATAGTGGGTTTTGCTATGCAAATGCACTCACCATCACGATCACAATGAGCAATCACAGTATCATCACAGTACACCGAAGAACTATCACCTCGATCAGCTGCACTAGCAGAAACAGAAATTCTGACGAGACCCAAATTATGGCAGACTTAAGGTGTTATTTGCCAGCAAAGCTTTTGTATCAGAAATGACTTAAAATGACAACACTAAAAACAGGGCAGGGTGTCAGCAGCAGGCTGGGACGAGCCTGGAGCTGGGTGCGTTTTGCAGGGCTTGGAGCAAGGGGAGGCTGCACTAAGAAACCGCCTCAGGAGAGCCCCGTTCTAAACCTGCATCCCCCATTTCTTGCATTCATCAGGGTGCGAGCTCGGCACGAACGACTCCACTAAGGAAAAGGCAGGATGAGGCTCATCACACAGGCAGCGGCATGTGCCTCGCGACACGCACTGCAAAAACAGGACTGAAAGGAGAACAGATGAGTTTAAACTCCTTATTCTGTCTACCCGTAAAGAAAACAGAAAACCCTGCATATCACCATGCAAATTACCCTGCTGCAAAGATAAATATCAAAGTTATGCGAGATGTTAGATAAGCAGAAAAAAAGCTCAAAAGAATGAGGGGAAATAAAAACACCTACAAAATCTCCAAAGAGACAGAGAGAGAGAAAAAAAAAAGTTTATAAAAAGTTTATTTGTATTCCCAGGAAAGCCTAAAGCCAAGCATTAGCATTTTCTTTTGGAGTCAACTTTCTGCCTATTGAAAGCAAATTCAAATAGACTGCTGGGTTTTCTTCTTAGAATATATGGGGAGTCTGCAAATTTTTTGTTCTGTGAGAAAATAAACATGAAAACCAATGTGGAAAGATCTCCACACCACAGAAGTGCAGAGAAGCTTCAAATACTTTGTTATAATTACAAATGAGGCCTTGGCCAGGCAGAAACCTGCGCGAAACACTGTCTGCTGGGAGTACTTGTGGTCATCCTTCAGGACCAGCGATCACAAAGTTGCCCTGTCTTATTTTTGCTGCTGATCTCTTTTCCTCACCCCCTGGAAAAGGGGTTTTGCTGTTTTTATTTGCCTAGTTATTTCTTAGCCGACTCTTAGCCCAATATTCCCTAAAACCTCAGCTGAGGATTTGCTGGCATCTAACATACAAGGTTCTAGTCTGCTGTGAGCTGCAGTGCAATCGAAGTATTGAAATCAGCACTGCTGAGCAGTCAAGTTTAGTGCAGACATGTCTGAAGGATCAGCCCTTAATGAATTTTGTTTGGGTTTGTTTTTTTTTTTTTGGCAGGAATACAACAAACCTTCCATGCAAATATAACTCTGCCCATGCAAAGTGAAGAGCTCTGCTCAAGTAATTAGCATCGACAAGCACAAGTACTTGTTTATAAGAAAAGAACAAATCATTAAATATTTATTAGATTATTTCATAAACAGTCTAATTAGTCCGGAAATAGCTATCTTAAACTACACACCAATACATGATCCGTTACCCTTCATTTATCAGTTTTCCTTGAAACAGATCCTGTGAATCTGACACAGCTTCATTAAAACCAACAGACTGCCGGCCAAATCTTTGCACGTGGCACATTAAATCCAACCCATCTCAACGAAAACCAGAGTATTGCCATTCCAATCAATAAGGCTGCAGACAAATCCATACCTTTAACTTGGTCATCGCAATCTCGACTGCTCGATGCGCACCGCTCGATAGCCTGGAGAAGAGGCGAGTGCGGCCTAGTAGCTCCCAGCATCCCTCCCGAAAAGGGAACACGACCAGTGCTCACACAGCTTTGCTTAATAAAACCTAGCTGTAAATTCATCAAATATTGGTTGAAACTCAGGAAAACTGAGCTGTTTTGTGGCAATATTACAAATTTTTTATGATGGTTAACATTAGGAAAGTTTCCTACTTGCAGGCTGAGATTCCTGGATGAATATACAGAACCAGAGAAACAGATTTGTTCCTGACCAAACATCACGAACTGTCTGACTGCAGCAGATACGAGACTTGAGACTGGGCTCCTGGGACTATAGGAAAGCACGTGGCTTCTATGGGATGAATCTGCATCTCTAGTGTTTCATTAAAATAAATTAATAAAATTTTGTTGATAAAATTAATAACATTCATTTTCCACATTCGCATAAATTTTTAACTTACCTACAGCATCAATAAGTTATACAAAGGACAGACCAACTGATGTGATAAAACTAAACCTAATAAAAACCCGTAATATATATTGTAATATTGTCAAAAGAAACAAAGACCACAGAAAAATCATGAGAATAATAAAAGCAATAAATTGAAGCTATGAATAGCTATTTTTATTTTCAAGACACTTCCTGAAATTATTAGATCCATTTGGCTTTGTTTTCCAGTTATATTTACTTTTAAATCTCATTGGAAAATAGTGCAATAACACTGCGATCAATACTCTTTTGCTAGACAAGATTAATCACAACCATCTACATACAAATCCTTGGCATTCTTCTACTGCAGGACTTTACTGATGATAAAGCTCGTAATATATAAATACATGATTTTTAAAAAAAGAAGCCTACATTTTAATGTATTTTAACACACATCATGGAGAGGCCTGGTTATTTTCAGTGATTTTTATTTTCCTCCCATGCAACAGGAGCCATCAGCTCCTCAAAGGATGAGGCTTCCCCAGGGCAGGACAAGGGGACACCCTCTCCCCTCTGGCCCTGCTGATTCTCGTCCACCTTGAAACACCCAGCAGCCAAATAACAGAAAGGCAACCAGCCAGTGTATCGCTTACTGCTTCTGGACAAGGGTAACACTGGGAATAGAAAAGGCTTTAGCCAATGTACATACAGCTCCTTCCCATGGCATTTGCTATTTCTTTCAACAGCTTGAACTAAGCCCTCGGAAGCATAAAGCACTGAATGAGTGGCTTGTCCTGACCGAGCGCGTAGCCCAGATGATGGGATTGAAACAACCAAGAATCATTACAAAATGCTGGTATTTTCAGTAGATGCTAGCTTCATCATTGTTCCAACTGTGCATGGCAGCAAGAACCTGAAACCTATGAAAAGTCTCTATAATTTTACTAAGCGTAGCAGAAAAGGGCACTAGGGAAAAAGGGCCAGCTGAAACAATATTCAATTCAGTGACCACAAAAACGACCTACACTCCACTGCCAGGGTTAACTCTTCAAACCGCAGCACTTTAGCCAGTTAAGTGGAGCGCAGAGACCGGCATCTAACTTGAGGAGGGCTCCTATTGACAGTGACAGCAGCATGATGTAATTAAAGAGCAACAAATGCAGGAGGCAAGGACACAGCATAGAAACTGAACCTTGTAATCATCAGTACGCCTGCAAACCAGACCTAATTTGGCCATAAGTGAGAAGAGCCCAAGTTAATGTACTACACACAGCACAAACCCCATCTTCTCCCTCCCTATTGTAACAGCCAGCTTCATTCCTAGTAAACCTACAGACTTGCTTTGCTTTGCCTTGGCTTCCCCTCCCCCACTTACGTTTGGTTAATATGCAAAGGTAATGCATTTTATTAAAGAAATCAGGAAGATCTGCATTAAGTCACGTCTGCTTCAGAACTCACTTGACTCCCCACCAGCTGGATTCTATTATTTGATTAAAAATGCTGTTGTGCCAGCTGCCATACAGCACGTTTCACTACTCCAATTCCTGGTGGAATTAAATTCATATTAAAAATGTAGTCTAGCATGAATCAGCCTCTTGTCAATATTAATGCATACCTGGAAAATAGAAGCACTAAAAAAATGAACCCAATCCTCTCAGAACTGGCTACCTCAGCCTCTGATGAAGAAGGTGATAAGGCTTAACGGCCAAACATTCGAATTCCACATGTTATAAGATTTCATAAGGAAATGTCCTAATTACACCCCTGGGTTCATTTTTAATAGTAATTCCTCATGTCATAAAAACAAACCAATCTGCTCTTCCAGTAGAGCCAACCCTGAAGTAAAAAACGCTTGCTGAGTTTTAAGAATTAAAACTCTCGTATCTTGCTGATATGGCAAAACATTTATTAGTGGTGGGTAATTATTAAGGGATGAGCCCAGAGCAAAAAATAATTTATAATTCAAGTCTATTATTGCTAATTTACTTAGAATGGGAGAGTGTGTCGGGCAAAAAGCCCATTTAATTCAAAGGAGAATTTCTGCCCAATGTGGACTGCAGGAAGAGATGCCAAGAGGAGATGTCGTGAATATGCATCCAAAAGGCTGCTCACCTTCTCTCAGCAAATATCGAAAGCCTTAAAACAAATGTTTGCAAAAGCATGCTTAAAAACCCTCTAAATAAGTGATAGTATTTTGATAGGTCTGATTCTTTCCCATTCTCTTTTTCAGTTGCCTCAGAACAAGATATCGTCTACATGTTCTTGCATCCACCAGGAGCTCTGAAGCAAGTTTCAATGAGATGTTTGCAGATTTCTTTGTCTCTGGATGGCAGAGCAAGGATAGCAATGAAATCATGAAGTACGTTAAAAAGCTGAGATGGGTTCAGAGAAGATATAATCATTTTAATATTCAAACAAAAGTAAACACAAAGGTAATGTTGAAAGTCCGAACCCACATTCATTCCTGATACCAAGGCAGACAGCACTACCTTCCTTAGGAAAAACAGGGAAGTAATACTTGAAATTTTCATTGTTTAAACTGACTACCAATAGTTGATATAAACACAAAGTAGGAGTCAAATTAAGCTATATATAAAATACCTGGAAAGTGCATCTGGAAAGTTTGAGTCACAGAAGTGAC
The DNA here is from genome assembly GCF_000705375.1 of Tinamus guttatus. The sequence goes on along the minus strand of NW_010585819.1, from coordinate 94,575 downwards.
TATATAACTGAAGGCTCAGGTTACTAAGTGAGACGCTACCATTTCACTGTGATTCAAGAGCTAAGTCCAGGCAAGAGTGGCTCAGTGCTCATACTACAGAAAATATCCTCATAATTGGCAACTTTGTGGACAGTCTCCACAGACAGCCAAGGCCCTGAAGGTTCAGTCCTGAAGATGTCCCTCAGGCACTGAACTCCTGCTGACTCCAGACGTGGATGTCCTGTTGGGACTCTCCGGAGAAAAATAAACTGACTTTGCTGCATCTTGGAGAGCTCCCTTTCAAAGACAGTTGAATTCATTTTGGAAATGCCTCAGCTAAGACTTTGAAATTTGTGGTATTAAATTATTTTTGTTTCTAGATTCCCTGTATGTATGTATCTATTGAAGTTCTTGCTCAGTGAAATCACAGAATCACAAAATGGTTGAGGCTGGAAGGGACCTCTAGAGATCATCTAATCCAACCCCCCTGCTCCAGCAGGGACACCTAGAGCACGTGGCACAGGGTGGCATCCAGGCGGGTTTCGAAGATCTCCAGAGAAGGAGACTGCACAGTCTCTCTGGGCAGGCTGTCACAGTGCTCTGTCACCCAAGGTGCTGTCTGGGTCTACCCACTGCAGAGCAAGGCCAGGGCACCCAAGGAGATGGGCCAGCAGCTCTGCCCCAGCACTACGTCCCTGCTCTGCCTGCCCCAAGCTCGCTCGGCAGGCTTGCTCCCGGCGCGGGGAGCACTGGCGGCTTCCCGCACGGAAATACCTTATTCCGCATAAAAACTGCACTTTGCGCATTTTGACTTTGCATGGAATTACTTCTTTCCAACCAGTACAAAGTGTTTTAGTGTAGCCCCCATGTGCATTTGTTAAAGCACCAATTAGAAATGCAGTATGCATGCCCATACAGAGAAATACCCCGTGAAATCCAGAAAACATGCACATATGATAAACAGCTGCCATGCAATAAATATTTTTTTGTACTTTTTCTTCTACTCACAAACTTTTCTGAAAACAAGCCCAATCCACCACCATCTTCAAATGAGTCAACATCTTACAAACACATCCTCATTTTCTGGCCTGCGAAACGGAGATCTGCTCGGCATCAAACACGCAAAGTATGCTCAGGCCTGAAACAGTACCTGCTTTATGTAGAGAACAACGACACATTTTGTGATGAGGATTTACACCACGGAAAAGGAAGCTTCCTGTTTCTCATCAGTACATGCTACTTTTCTCAGAAGTTTCAGAGACAAGTGGCATTTAAAATTATGACATTCCCATGAACCAAAAAGCCATATATTTCGCCTTGGTATGGTTTCTCAAAGGGAACACACATAGTTGCCAAAAGAAGTATTAAAAAATAGATTCAATAACAATCACAATATTGCTATAGCCCTAGTGGTGGCTAAAACTTTATCCCACTCGAAACTGGTATGGATTGTGTGTGGGCCCCACATTTCAATAAAAGGAAGCAAATGCTTTTTACAGCACTCAAGAGAGTTTTTATACGTGATTTATACGATATGTTATTTTAAGGTCCATTGCCCCTCAATAAATATTTGTTGACTAAATGTCTGTTACTCCAATTAAGGCAGTCTTTATTGAAGTAGTAGAAAATACTGAAGTCTAACTTAAAATTTAAGAAAACTACGGGGTACTTAAAGTATTTTATATAATACTTATTTTTCAGTAATACTGGTTTAAAAATCCTGCATTCTCATTACAGGTGCAAAATCTTATAAATGTGTAATGGATGTGTCAAAAAAATACAACAAATATTTACAAAAGACAAAAAATGGATGTATGCACATTCACTCTGTAATGGCTATGAGCAAAGCAGCTAGCAGGATAGGGGCACAGAAAAAGCCTAAGGACAAATAAATGTTTTAATCCACTCTAAAATATTAATTGCCCTGAAACTCTGGGGTCCCACTTCGCCGGTCCTTGTGGCCAGGCACTCGACCTCCCAGCAAATGGCGTAACCTGGGAGGCCAGAAGCGAACAGGGCAGGTGAGCTGAGGAGCAGACAGGAAGGTTATGACCAAATTGCCAATGGCCACGTTGGTGACAGATTCAGTTCTCCTCCCTGGCAAAGAGTTCCTACATGTATTCAGGCAAACACTTAACATTTAACACTACAGAAAGCTACAAGCCCTTAGAAGAATAACCAAAATTCCTGTTCAGAGATCCAGAATTAATAGCAATGTATTAAGGACATTCTCCTATGCCTCATTTTGCACCTGTGCCATATGATAACAACATTCATTTTCCTCATGTTGCACTGCTAAAGTGAGTCTATGAAACCTGTGAGGCTCTGAGCCTTCACGGCTATTAGCTAGTTATATTACGGAAGCATCCAGGAAATCTTGTTATGGGCCAGGCCACAAGCAAGCTGGAGGCTGTGCACAGGAGAACCAAAATGTGGCTGTCAGTCACACTTAGACCTAAAATAAAAGCCAGTAAATGGACATGGATGACAGACAAGGAAGCAGAAGACACAGGAGAACCAAAATGTGGCTGTCAGAGTCACACACCTAAAATAAAAGCCAGTAAATGTACATGGATGACAGACAAGCAGAAGGAATCAAAGCGAAAGCATGAGTAAACACAAGAGGCACATCAGTAACATTTCTTGTTTTATCCTTACCTTTTTTTTTTTTTCTCTCCTCCTTTCCTTTTTTTCTTCTTCCACAGGAGAGAGGGCAAGGGGCCAGTGCAGGCCTGGGGTGCTCCCTGCACGCAGGGGAGCAGCCATGTAGGCCAAGGAGAGCTCAACTGCTCTCCAGGCTCCTCTGCCCACAGGACCAGACTCAAATGGTGTCCCTGCTTGAGCCAGGGGGTTGGACTAGATGATCTCTAGAGGTCCCTTCCAACCTTAACTATTCTGCGATTCTGTGAAATGGAGACATTGCGTCCACACGTAAATGACTAAATGTCCATGTTTCCCTCCCAGGGTGAATTGGGAAATTGGAAACACTCGAAATTGGGTATGTCAATGGGCACATCCTTTCAGCCAACAGCATCCTATGAGGACCTTATAAATTAAATTTATCTTGTAATAAATTAAGTTTCCAAAAGAGGTTAAATGGACCAAAAGGCGTTAGATGGATCTACCTGTCTCCACTGCTAGATCCTTTTTTGCAGGAGTGTCCTGAAGAGCACTCCAGAGTGGTAAGTCGGAAAATGCATGCACTCAGGTTTTAGCGCTTTACCTGCATTTGTGTATTCCTCCGCTGTCAAAAGCAAAGAGTTATGTTGTTATCAACAGCAATGACTGAACTAAATTAGGGTTTAGAAAGGAAGATGGATACAGTTCAGTTTTCAATGAACAAATCTTACTAATTGACTGGCTATCAGCTATCCAAATAGATTAAATGGATTTGTGTTATGTGCCTAGTTTAGCACTTTGGAAAACTGACATTTAAAGTTGCTACTTAGCATTCAGACACTAACACTATGCAGTAAATTTGTTATTTAAAAACCATTTCTTTAAAATTCATGGTAATTCTTGTGAGTTAACAGTAGCATTTAAAAGCATCAGCAAGCAAAAATCAAAATGCATGCATTTCTGAGGGACAAAATATTTTTGTGACTTCGGATTTTCATCAGAGAGCAACTGCAAGAAATGTTCCCAGTGAAACACATGCAAGAAACATGTCATTTTTGTTATACTTCCTCCAGATCACGTCAAATGAGAACGGATTTCAAATCCAGCAAAAACATAGTCATACAAAAATATTGTAGCTTTTTCCCAGCATTGTCTTTGTATGTCAAACTGCTAAATATGAAAGTTCTTTCATTTGATTTTCTAAAATATACCAGTGAGGAATAATATTTTTCTCTTGTTTTTTAAAGCCAGGCCACTTGCTGCAGAACAACCCTGCATGCTTCAGGCACTCTCACATATTCTGGATGGACAGAGATTATGCTGTCCCAGTTGAGTGATTTAAAATTGCATTTATTGTGATGCTTCGTGATTGAAGAGGTCAAAGCCTCCCCTGAGGAAAGCAACTAAAAGGTGTTCTGCATACCAATTTAAGAAACACATCCTAATTTCTTAGCTTCACAACATTAATGTTTTTCTTGGTTTCTTTGTAAATAAGCATTACTGTTTATTAACTAAGAGGAAGACAGTAACTTGGAGGTCCACAGAGCAGAAATGAATTCATATCTTACATTTCCCTTCCCCCACCAGGCATTCAAAGCAAATTTCGAACCCCTGCTCTATATATCAAAGAATTTCCAGGTTCAAAGTCAAGTACTAGAAAGCCAAGAAATGCCAGCATAAACTCAGTTCATCACCCTTGTGCTTATATATTAAGATGCTATACTTAATTACCTGATCATGTGCTATTTTTTCCACTACATTACCTGTCTTAAATAAAATCGTAACAAGCTCCACAATGGCCTGCTTTGGCAAGATATTGAGAGGTTTATCTTCACTTAAATATATTACTTCAGTAATTAAAGTTACACATTCGCTTATCTAGGAGACTAAATAAATATTTTCCTAATAACAACTGTAGATTCAATTTTTATTTTTGTTTTCAAATAAAAAAAAAAAAAGATCTTTCATCAGCAAATACTGCTCAATACTATGCAGAGATCCAATTTGGGACAACCAAAATCAGAACAAATCTCTTTTGCCTATCAGAATAATTAGCTTATCATCAATATACTGATAAGCTAACAATATATATGCTATAAAACATGTATGTTATAAAACATATGTTTGAATGTACCAACTATTTATTATTTTAATATGCTATTAAAACTTAGCCTAATAGTCAGCTAGAATTAATGATTATGAATCACATGCATTTTAGGGTGTCTGGGTTTCTGAACAACGCTTGGCTTTTAAAACTTTATGAAGAAAAATATCCTTCCTTGAAAGAAATGCATATATGAATGTGTGGATTAGGACAGCAGCAGGACTGCTGTGCAAGTTAGGGAATGCCTGAGTTTGGATATCTGCCTTCTCTGCCCAATTCCACCTTGGCTTGGATAATTGGAATAAAGATGAATAAAAATTTAGGCCTGCAGTTTTAATAGCATCTACTTGTTATTTAAATGTCTTTTTTTCCCACAGTGAACGATGGCAAGAATGTGTGCTCAGAATTAAGAGACTCCTCTTTAGCATCAACACATTGATTTCTTGGGGTCCTTGCAAAGCTTTTCACATTGTTTCTGGACTACAGATATACACCCCTGTAACTGCCTGTCAGACATCATTCCTGTTTTATGAATAAATAATATGATGCCCAGGGGAAATGCTGGTCTAAGACAAAAATCAATATGTGTCTAGCACGTGCTAGGCAGTATTTCAGCTGAAGTCTGCCTGAAATATATGGAGTAATTTTAATAACAAAACAAATGCTCTAAACAGAGCTTAAAGGAGGGTTATTAGGAAAGCACTACCACTATTTCACTGTATGTCTTATTTGAAAGAATATTTTCCTTTTAAAATGTGAATAGATATTCTGATTGCAAAGTGTTCAGCAATTACTTATCTACAAATTTCTAATATTCATGTTACAGTGATATGGAAGCAACCAATCTCTCACACTGCTCTTCTCGGAGTAGTTTTGGTGCACATCTGTGTAATAAGCTGTCTGTTATTACAACCGACTTAATTTTTATTTTAAAAAAATCTTCTCCCAAAATTGCCTTTTTTCAGTGGAGGGCCCAGGATCAAAAGTGAAACAAAAGCAGGGTAAATTAATCATTCATGCAGCTCTGTAATCGCCTTAGTCATTCTTGCAACATAAGCCTATTTTCCACAGTCAACACAGTTTGCGTTTTTGACATTCATGGCAGTAAGCCTCCAAATGCAGATCCATCATTGGAATATTTGAACCTCTCTACTTTTTCAGAACAGGTCAAAATAAAATGACCTTAGCTTCTGTTGCAATGCGGTTCTTTAATTCTTTTACACTACAACTGACAAGGATTGATTTTGATTTAAGTGGTTTTGATTGCACTTAAAAAAAGAAAAAAAGAGTATCAGTAGGAATCGTTACTCTGTTATTTCTCTGCATCTTACCAAGCATGCACGTGCATGCAATATGTCTCTGAGCAAATTCGAGCTTAGCTCCTGCCTCTCCTACATTCTACCTACAGATATGCTCTCCAGTACCAGAAAAGCTTAAACCACCAGTGTTTCACATAAGTTTGGTCTGCTGCTCATGAAGGGGCCGCAGCTCCATGTAAAAGTGAGGGTGATAGGGCACTGGAACAGGCTGCCCAGAGACATTGAAGAATCTCCTTCTCTGGAGATCTTCCAAACCCACCTGGACACCACCCTGTGCCACGTGCTCTAGGTGACCCTGCGTGTGCAGGGGGGTTGGACTAGGTGATCTCTAGAGGTCCCTTCCAACCCTAACCATTCTGTGATTCTGTGAAAAGTCTCGTGTTCAGCCCCTGTGAGAATCTGAGCCAAAGTACCTCAAATATGGCCTTATCTTCACAAAAACTTCTCCTTCTGATTGTGTTTCTCACAACCAGTGGGTAGATCTCAAGCTTGAGGCATGTGAAGACACGGTTGCAGTATTTTGTGAAATGGCACCAAATCTCTGGAGTATGAGAAGTTCTCAGCATGGAACTTCGGAGCAAGGTAACTCAAAGCAGCAAAGAAGAAAATAAGTTAGTAAAGTCCAGAAGGAGACACATGAATGGTCTCTGCAATCACCAGTTCTGAATCACCTGTGCCCAACCCTGGGATCGCACGGTCAGTATCTCTTGCAGAGAGTTTTAATTTAGTCCTTATGCTGATAATTTGAGTGCAGCTCCTCACCTGGCAAGCATGCTGATCAGGAGACTCCTCCAGCTACATTCAACATAACGAAAATCACATTTTTATGTATTTATAGCTCCTAAAGACTTAGAAGCTTGCAGCTGAATGCCCTTGCCCGGGGTGGTTAGCACTGAACAAGAAGTGGCCATCTGGAAGTGAAAGAAAGCAGAGGGGAATTCTGATGACTTGGGCTAAGAAACTTATAGATATGCCAAAGCTACATCTGATGAGGAAGAGGATGTTTTGTGGCTTATGTCAGAAGGCAGCACAGTGGAGCCCATTAGCATCAGCACAGATGTAGCTGACCTACTAACTGGAGGAAAGCAAAATGCTGAAAACCAGGAGCGATGGGTTGGCAGAAAAACAAGCCAAAAGGAGAAAACCTTTTATAAATAATAAAGATAAACCACCAAAACACTGGAAATGGTGGTAAACTTATTTGCATGTTATTAGGGAAACAGGATGAAAATGGAAAGCAGAGCAGCTATTCCTGAGTTACTTCACAGAGGAGCCCTGAGCTTTGAGCACCCAACCAGCAGGCCTCACAGTGTCTGTTCACCTCTCCTCATTGCCCTTTGGTGGCCAGCACAACCCTGCTGCTGGTGGCTCTTGTCCAGGAGAAGGCCTCTCTTTAGCAGGACTCTCTGGCTTGCACCTCACTACCTGTCTGCCATCTTGTCCTTCACACATATGCCTCGTGCATCTGCCACGACAGCTTTAGGTAAGCAAACCCAATGCAGAGAGACAAAGACTGGCAAACCACTGTGAAAGAGAGCAGTTTCCACGCTGCACGTCAAACCAGACCTTCATGTTCTACATAGTTTCAGAGGTATTTAGAGGCCCTGCCCTGTGAAACTTTGCTATTTACTCACCTAGGAGGTTCCTCTTCCTCTGCCCTGCTCCTCACCCCCTACACGCCCCTTACCCCAGCACATATAATCACAAGAAACTGCTGTCCTTCTTGCAACACGATTGCACATCACATATTTCTGTCAACCCTCAGATGAAACACTTGACCTGAAGCTTTCCAGTGCACAAGAGCCTTTTCTCTTCTAAGAGGAAACAGCATCATTTTGGTGATAGCTGCAGTCTAATCAGGACTCATGATCAGCAGATTTGTACTCAGATTCTAGCTAATCTCAAGAAAGAATAACGAGGTCACACAAGGCAAATGCAGCTCAGCACAGCAGAACCCTGCAATGAGCTGTGAGGCATCACACCACCCGCTCACTTGTGGTTTATGTCACGGAGTACGAGATAAATAGCATGAACATAAGCAGCACATTAAAACAAAACAAAAAAGCGGTTTAAATTTTAGGACGCAGTTGTCTGTCACTTCTGGCAACTCTAGAAGAAAAAGTACATTTCCTGTTTCGGGGTTAAAAGCTGTAGATGGTGCAATTATTTACCATTAACTATGCCACGGAAAAAGGTTATCTCTTCTCATGAATAAGTATACAGGTTTCTGAAGTCTTTAGTGTCTCCCAGAAATGATGGGAAAACTGTTGTTTTCCAGCACAGCAATTTTAGCAGTACAGTGAATCGAAGTTCAGAAAGTATCCCAGAGAGGCGCCTGGAAAACCCTAAATTCAAGATCCTAACTTACTTGATTCTATCAAGGAAATACTAAACTATACTCTTAGAAATCCTCTTGTGTATAATATATAATATGTGAAAATTGTTGCCAGATGTCCCTCTACCTTTCCTTTCTGTTTTGGACTTCACGTTAAGACAGCATAATCAGACAATCAAATACAGGATGTACAGCAAGGGTATAGCTTTGATGTTTGGTTATGCACAGTTTTACAGACATCTAATATCTGATGCATACTGCCAGAAATATTTGTATGCTGTTTTAAATAAATAATTATGCTTCCTAAAACTGACCACAGCTGTAATTGAAGACTTGAGAGGACGGGGAAAAAAAAAAAAGGAAAATTTCAAGTGGAACTTAGATGTAGTCATGTAGTTAGGTACCTGTAATGAACCCTCCCCCATGACCTCAACCTTGTTGCAAGAGCCACACTAATCTGGGTGGGGAAACTCCTCAGCTAAATACCCGGAAACTGCGGTGTCTCGAGATGTGATTTTACATAAAGAAATCCTAGCAGCATAACTAGTTTAAACCTCCACCCTCTTCCGCCAACCTCTGTTCTCACTAGCCACACTTGTCTCCCCTCCCACCGCCAGCCAGAAGTTACTTCTTTCAGTCACTCTCTAAATCACATCCGTCCAGTGACCCCAATTTTGCCTTTTTTTAGTAAACACACTCAAAAATCCTACATTGCCAGGGGTAGACTTTGACATTACTGCTCCAGCAGCAAAGCTGGTTGAAAGGATCCTGTCTTCACCTCTCAGCCTTACTTGAGGCAAAACAGCTGTTTCTGGGGTTGTGCTATATTTGGGATCAGAGAAGTAAATCCAGATTTTCAAAAGACACTAAAACACCAACTAAACAACCTTTTCTTCTTTTTTTTTTTTTTTTTTTTTTTTTTTTTGGGGGGGGGAGGAATATATATATTTTTTTGCACCTTAAAGAGTTAACTACATTTTTGAATAGGAAGGAAAAATCACTGCACCTGTGCATAGCTGTGCTCAGAAGATACTCTTTTTCTAATGCTAACACATAGCTTTAGACAGAGCAACAGACAACTGTCCACTCCTCCTGATTCTTGTGTGCAAGAGTTCAGGGTACCTAGGTCCCTTAGAGTGCTTGGCAGAATCATCAACCCATTTTTATTGCCAAAGAATTTCCAAAATGATGATGCATTCAACAGGAAAGGGAAAAAAAATCCCTCACACCTTTTGGAGACATTTCATTTCCAAATCAGAATATGGCAAGCTCACTAATTTACACTTTCATTTTAAAAGCAATTACTACCAAGAAGGAATATGTTCCATGAATTACAGATCCATTATATTTATATACTTCTCATGGGCTCAACATCTTAGGATTGAGGCATTGCTGTACTAAGTACTAGTAACAAAAAAGCTTATGCAGAGAGGGATCAGGAGTATATTCACACAAACTCAACCAACCGGTCACAGTAGTTTACGAGGAACCCAATCAGACAAGTTGTGGTAACTGGGTACATTATGATACATGTGCTCTCAGCTTTTGCAAAATCAAAATTAAGCCCGTTAGCTTGTCTGAACAAACGTATTTTCTCTGAGGAAAAACTAAGAACATGAACAAGGTCAGTTATGATTAGGTGGTTATCTTGAAAGTTGATCACTTGTGGTCTTATCAACATCCTCTAAGTAAAGAACATGTGTTTGGTATGCATTAGAAAAGCATGGATTCCCCAGAAAATTTCAAGGCTATTACTGTGCTTAAAAGAAACTTTAAATCTTCCCAGTATTTCTCAAATAAACCACTGATTAAATATATTACCTACAGCCAAATAAACTACACAAATCAACACCTCCTACTGAGAAAGGACCAACTCCCCATTCCTTACCAGTTTGCTCTAACAGACCTACTTGAAAAAAATCTCTTTGCAAACATGAGAAATCTCTCTGCTGACCAGCTGGTGAAGCCAAAGTAGGAACACCAGTATTCACAAACACAGTTCACTAGCTTAAGGACGACACACCAACACCAAGAAAAGCTCCTATCATGTTGAAAAGGGTAACTCCAGCACTAGGCATAAGCCTGCAGGTCACCAAGCTGCACTCTGCCATTGGGGGTCCTCAAAATAAAAGGGCCCCCCCTTTTTCAGAATTTAATTCAGTTCCAAAAAAAAAAAAAAAGAGCAAATGAATACAAAGCTGAGAAGACCACACTCTTTAGATCAATTCCTTTCCTTGCAATTATGAAGAACCAGAGACAGAGCTTTAGCTTTCAGCCCACTAGCCACTAGACTTATGTTTTGTGCTGGTACCATATGATCACTTACCAGAAATAGCCATACAACAAGGGCTGGGATACATGACTGTGGCATTTGAAAAATTACCATCTGCTAGCTGTTGGGAGGTGTTAATTATCTTAATGGCAACCCAATATAAACCTGATGCTGCTCAAACCTTTGCTCAGATCTAATCACAACTCCAGCAAATGAATGAAAGCAGTACCAGCTTCATACACCCTACATATTAAAGACTGGATCTTGCAGTCTGCATGTGAAGGTCTCAGACATGCTCTGCAGCCTACATGCCTGGGCTAGCTTCCTAACCCCCCTATTCTGCTGTGGTGCTTCCACAGGGCAAAGGACAGCTTTGTCCTTCCGACATGAGCCCCGCTTGCCTATTTTATTACATATTTTTTGTCTGCATACATGGAAACCATTTTTGCTATGTGTTCAGAACAGGCTTTAAAATGAGCAAATACAAACAGGCTTTAAAATGAGCAAATACAGTCTACAGGCGTGTGGACTCTCCAGCAAGCCTAAGACAAGAGCTAGCTTTATGAGCATGGCAAAGTAAGAAAAGATGACAAATTCAGATGAGGCACTCGCTGGTCTCCTCTACCAAGCAGATCTATTTATATTTATACACACACACTTCCGTCTTACAGAAGCTGTTGCTTACAGCTTCATGATCTGTGATCCACAGTGTAAAATCCTCATGTAATATTGCCCCCCAGTTCAATTGCTCAAAACTGGCGCCTTCATAAATTGCAAGTGTCTTCATACAATGGAAGTAAAGCCAAGCTGACCACCAGAGGAAACAAAAAGCACTCTCATAAATACTTACCTTATAGTCTCTGTAGAGCTTGATGCTCAAGTGAATTGTAGTATTGACAAATGTTTCCTCCTAGCTGAAAAAAGAGAGAAAAAAAATTCTGAGCACGAGTTCAATTATGCTGCACTAAAAGAACTCTAACAGGCAAGATACATTGCCTCCTGCTTCTTCAAATTTAAACTCAGATGCAGAGTAAGAGTATTTCTAAAAAGAAAAACTTTTCATTTTGTTTATTTAAAACCTCTTAGGTTAATTAATATAGTTTTTACTCTCTTTTACCATCTTTGATCTTCTGATCTACTATCTGCTGGCTTTCACAGATCTGATAAAGAGAACAGCCTGACAAATTTGAAATTTTTATTCTTTCACAGGTATAATGTGCTCAGCGGTACGAATTTCAGAGATCGGATTAGAGGTTCCTATAGGTGAAGTTAGGGTAGTTTATAGCTATGCAGTTGCAGTGTCTGCCTGGAGACTGAGCAAGCATTTCTTGTTTCTTTTGCATATAAATTCATCGTTGCTTGGTAATTCTAGGTTCAGTATCTAAAGAAACAGAATCCAAATCAGTCAGGAGAGATTTACTAGGAACACAGAGAGCTAAAGAGGCTGCAAACTTTCCACTAGCACCAGTTTCGCAGCGCATACTTTCAGCTATGGGATAACGGAGTGGCCATCTGGTTGCAATCAGCTCTGCCATGCCTCCATAATAAAAATGTCAGACATCTCAGCCTCATTTCCTTTCCATGGCCTACATGATAAAATTAACTAACTTGGTTTGCAAATTGACTTAGTTAGAAGAAAGTCCTTTCCTCTCCCTGAATGTTTATACCAGCTTAAGGAGGTTTTACACCTTTAGCTTTGTTGACTTGTTACAGTAATTTAAGAGGAGCTTAAACAAAAGTTAGAGCAGCAGGTGATTACATGGATTTATTTAGATCACTTCCCAAACTAATTTAGTTAAAAATACAATCCAGCCTTTCAAATAAGCAAGGCTAACAAGGAGAATTACAAGAGATAGCTATTGCCGAAGTAAGAAGAAAAAGATATAAAATGTATTAGTTGTGAAGGGATGTGCCATTTCTTCTCCACCATCAGTTTTCAGAAAAAAAACAGGTTTCTAGAGCAGCCCCAAAACAAAGCAAAAAACCAAAGCATGTGCTTGTGCACAAACGGGTGTACTAGCTCAGTTACTTTCTTTTGATATCAGCCCAAATTACAGCCAGTGCACGCTAGGCCACATGACAATTCAAAACTTTTTGTGCAAACGCAGGTTTCTTGCTTGCAAGTGGGTATCAGGCAGCGGTTTCGCAGGCTCGGGCCCCCCGCTACGGTGCTTTCCGTCACAACCAACACGGCGCAGGCTCCTCCAGGACTGTTGCTTGGTTACATGCCCAGTTATTACAGAGCTGCCCTTAGCACTTGGTGTCAAGGTCAAAGCAATTGTTTCTTTACTTCCATGATGAAGTATCCTGTTTATGAAAACGTTATCTGCTTCCGATTTGGTAAAATATTGCATAGTTCAGTCAATCACTGCTGGCGAGCGCTACAGAGAGACAAAGTGTGAGAAAATGGCCTGCAGCATTAATTTGTATCTTTGCTACACTGCTTTTTTCTTTGCTCCTCCTGTAACACCAGCTGCCTCTCAGTGACACTTGGGCAGCTAGGATTTCTGTCCTTCTTTCCAACAGCCCTGTAAATACGGCAGAGATTTATTACCCGACCATTCACTCTTCTACTTCTTCTTATCTCATCCCACCACAGGCAGAAGCAAAGTGACTGTTCTTAAGAAGCGTGCATTCCCCGAGCAGCATTGCGGGAAAAGCCAAAGCAAGGAAGGAATTTCCCCATCAGCTTTGAACACCAGAAGTTCTTGGTTCTCCTTTTCCTCTGCAGGCAGGTGCTGCTCTGCAAGGGCTGTGATTGCACACGGGCTACTCTTCACTCCTGAATATTTCATAGCCTCTGAGAACCACAGCTGCAATCAACTTGTAAATAATGAAATGGGCAGTGATAATACAGCAGAGGCAAAGGAGGCAATTAGGCAGCACTGTAGCTGTGGCTGCTTCTGCAGCAGAGCTATAACAATTTATCAGATTATTTGATAGAATAATAACGCTATCAACTGTGAAATCAAGCACATGTTATACTAAAAAGCCCAGGGAGTGCCTCAGGTGGCCAATAAGAATAGCAAAAAAAGAAAAGACATTAAAAAAAAAGGAAAAAAAAGCAGAGCAACTGCTAAAGGAATCACATTGCACACGGGAATTCCACTAATGGCATTAATCACATGCCCTGTTATATACATCCATGGCAGAAATACCAGTAGAAAAGTGAGTTTACAAAAATGAGGCAGGAGAAGTTTTACAAATGCCAGCATGAAACAAAGAAAATATTTACTGTTTTTTTAACTGTTCTCACTTCAGTTTAAGTTTGTAGGATAATTTAGCTGATGTCCAAACTTATTTCTAACTGTATCATGACACTGGACATTTCAAACCCCAAAAGTTCACAGTCTAAAGTCATATTGCTCAGCCTCAGCAAGACGACAGCAAAAGACCAACAGTGAGATTACAGTAACAGCGTTTCTCAGATACAACAAAGTTTAAGCATTTCATGTTGAAAAAACAGGATTGAAAAAGAGATGAAATGGTGAATATCAAGGTGCATAGAGAGGTGCAGCTGTGACTTAGGTAGGGCAGGTTCTTCGCCTCTGCTCTTTCCACTGCCTTTCCCCACAACTAGGCAAGGCGCGGAGTCCGCCTTCCTTTGCAGCCACTGCTCTTGCCTTTACTAACTGCTTTTCTACCCCACACTGTAATGACCGGCATGGATACACTGGGAAAAGCATGCTCTGCATGCAAAAAAGGCTAGCCTGAATGATTCCTCCTAACCTCCTCAAGCAAGGGGGATTGCAGCTGAGGCAAATACGCTCTTGGTGTGGCTTTGCGTAACCCCGTGGCCTTCCGTGTATCGCTAGCACATGTAATTCCATTATGGCACAGCCAGTTCCTCGGCTGTGAAATATCAATTACACTTCAAGTGACTCTAAAGGCATGTTGGACTATGAGGAAAAGGAGAGGAGAAACAAGCACAGGCTAAAGAATAAACACCGGTCTCCCATAAATACCGGTCTTCTGTAAGTACCGGTCTCCATCTAGCCTGCCGGCAATACAGGAATCACCGGGGCGGGGGGTGATACTGCAGGGGAATTAGCATTCCCTCCCCACAGATACTCATCAGCATGTGCCAGCCGAGCTACGCCGAGACCTGAATATGCCCCAGAGCAGAAAAGGGAAGAGCTGCTTTCCCCATCACACATTTCCCCAGGGCACCAGAGGAAACCCCGCTGAGCCCATGCTGCCAGCACTGCTTGGTCCTTCCTCCTTCTCCCTCCGAGCAACAAGGACCGCAACCCACAGCTGCCGTCTGCCAGCTACATGTGTGTATCTCGCCGAAGTGCCGCGCAATTAGCTGACTTGGCCCCACTGCTTCACTATGGACTCTCACAGGAATTAGCTGAATGTCATTCCTAAAATTAGAGAGAGGTCTGGATGCAAGAGTGGTGCTAGGTCCACTTGCAGCACTGCCCGGTGCAAAGAGAAGGCTCGACAGAAGCGGGAGATTCCTCAGTGGGATAGTGTGAACACATGTGCAGACAGAAGTGGGGCAAGAGTGGAAATTAAAATCACTCTGCTTTTTCAGACAGAACCTCTACATTCATGAAGGACTTCAATTAATCTTCGTCTAATCACCTTTTGCATGGTTCAGAAAGCACTTGATAAAAACTACGAAAATCCGGGCACTTTTGTAGAAGACACATATATTGCTATACATGAATGAAGATGATAAATACATTCTCTTCCTTCAGTTCCTTTGTACTATGTTCACACTCTATATGTTCATTTCTGTCCTCAGCAGCAATGGAAACTGGAGGGAAAGTAGATAGATAGGTGGATAATATTGCCAAGGAAATCTGGCATATCCATGTTCAGAGCAGAGGGGGAATTCAGCTGTCTCACACATCCCCGAAGCATCACCTGTCACTGGGAAAGAGATGGGCGTCTCTGGGTGATACTGCCCTGTAGTAATTCCTGTACTTTGATAATCAAAAGACCCCTCCTCGTGTTATTTTCCATCTGTCGGGGAAAAGATCACACAGAGAAACCTTCCAGCCAGATGCAGTCACCAGATATTCTCTTCAGCTTCCAGAAAGCTCAGCCATGACAGAGATGCACTAGGAGATTCATTTTCTCCTGCACATTCCCAGACGTAAATTACTCAGACAAACTCAGATTTTAGACTTTCTGTTTTTTGGAGATTTCAAATGACACAGCAAAACCTTATGCAGCTTTAAATAATGAATTTATAAAGCTGAAGAATTATTCTTTATAAGCTGAATCTATAAAGAATTATTCTTTTAATCACTAGGACACATCTCTTCCTTGGACTAAGGAAGCATACAAAAAAACCAAAACAAATAAACAAAAAACAGTAAAAACAGAAAGAGAGAAAACAACAACAAAAACCCCAAAACACATAAACCAATCTTGCAGTCCTTCCATCAAGAGATTCCCTGTCAATGCCCCACTCCAAATTTGCCTTTTGCACCCGCATGCCTGCAGCAAGCTGCTCATACAGCTCCTTCCCCTGGGACCACTGACTCTACTGGGAGGCCTGCAAAGTTTGCAACGCCGTATTAAATCTTCCCAAGAGTAAGCAGTTGCCAACATGCTGAAAAAAAAAGGACTTGAAAAACTATACTGGCATTTCCTGAGGATAACAACCCGAGATGAGGCTGGCAGCAGCACTGTTTATTAAAGCTGTCTGGCACTTCCCTTTTTCGGAAACATTTTCAACTGTTTTATAATATGCAACCTCATGCTGAATTTCATTTCGGATATCTCCACCAAAATGATTAATGCATTTCTGAACTGCACTGTCCAGTTAAGATGCATTGTCATCCTCTTCTTTTGAAAAACCCTGGTATCTCTGTGCTTTGAAGAAGGGACCTGACATGACCTAGGAAGATGCTTCACGTCAGAGATGCTTTTTACTCCAAGGCAGTAAGGCGAGCATTAGTATGAAATGCTGCGCAGCTCTAGTCCCTTGGCACGTTTTAATTTTAGTATGTGGAACTGGCGTATGGAGCCCAGGAAAAATGATCGTGAGATTTATTTGTTGGCTGAAAAAGCTGAAGAAGTGGTGCTGCTGATGGCTGCTCTTGGAGTTGTGGGTGCATCAGTGTAAAATACTGTGCTGAAAACCTCTCACCTGACCCAGTATCGATGCGGTTTTTGAAGTCACTCTGAAATAGGGTCAGAGCAGCAGCCTCTTCAGCTCCTGGAAACAGGAGTGCGGGTGGATTTCACCTCTGCCGGATACAGTCTTTCTGATAAAAGCCAACATCATACAGCTAGTTAGAGCAAATTCAGGAGATGATCATGGGAGGAAAAAAGGGAATAGGAAAGGGAAGAGAACATGCAGAAATCTGCTAGTGGGCCAAAATATGCGTGGGAGCACTTAAGTCTCCCCTCTCAGTCAGAGCACTAAGCAGTATAAAATGTACACTATTAATCTCAATGTCTACTTTAGGCAGAACAGAATAAGCTTAGCAAAGCCTGCTCCGAGAATTCCCCCCACATCCTGACGAGTCTTTGGCAATAACGATGTTCCCAGCTCTTGAGCCAAACAAAGCAGTGATGTTACGGCCTCGTATCTCCGAAGGGCTTCTCTGCAGCAGCATGTCGGGAAATTCAGGCTACTCCTCACCTAGAGGTTGTGCTGCTTTATCTGAAACCGAGGAACGAATTTCAAAAGCGCTGGTAATTTTCGGAGTGCTTTGTATTAACAAGGGATTAGATGCTCTGCCACAGGTTGGATCACTGCAGCTGCAGCCTCTGGCTTTTCTGCTTTTCTTCCCATGTTTATCTAAAGGCTGATTCTTGCTACCTGCACACCGCTACTTTGCCCACACAGTCCCGATGCGTTGGTAATAAGGATAAAAGACTAAAGCTCTCTGTGTTCCTCTGCAGATATCTCCCATAGCTGCTGCATTTGAGAAGAAAATAAACACAGGAGAAAAACTCTCTTCATCAAAAAGGAATCCACAGTTGCAAATAATTCTTCTGAAAGTGAGATACAGTGAGAAGTATCTAACAAAACAGGCAGTGCTTCCCATTAGCCTAGGTCCAGCTGCAGGGTACCAAGCGTATGTAAAACCTTTTCCCAAGCCCGATTCTCTTCCCCTTCTTTCTAATGGCTTGGCCTGACAGAGCTAAGCTGCCTCCGCCTTACAGAGCGTGGCAGATGAATGTGGCGTGGCGCAATCTTAGCGGACCTGAGTTTAATCAGGTAGCAGAGTTCAGAGGCAGCTCAGAAAAAAGGCGTCTCAGGAAGAAAACACCCTGTATCTGAGCTCTGTCACAGAGAGCTCGCGTCGGGAGATCTGCAGCCAAAGCTGAAAAACGCAGCCGCGCACGAGGAGCAAAATTGGACACTAAGAACATTTACCTTTTATCTGAGAATGATTCATGAGACACCCCTACAAAGTGTCAGGCAACAGCAAAGCAGTTCATCTACTATCGATAACCCAGCATTTCCAAGCCATCAATAGCCATTTGAGTGCTCCTAAAGTACATTCAGCTTCATCTCTATTCTTTTCGGTATTGAAAGACCTGGGACATATGCACGGATGTTGATGCAATGGCAAGTGAGTGCAGTATTGTATGTTTTCTTACCCTATCGCAGCGGAATCCTGTTCCGATGCAGCTACTGTATAATTTCAGTCTTGCTAAAAGCTGGAAGGCAATCATTAGCATGTTGGATATGGCAAGTTCATATTATCTATCTGGTAATTACAGAAAGACAGAGAAGCCTTCAAAAAATACCCTCCAACTTCTACATTTGCTACATACCTGATCAAAATACTGCCGTCATCACTTAAATTAGCACACCTCTCCCACAGAACACATTAACAGCTGTATAAAATGCATTAGATAATTATTAGAGTCCATACTATATTTTACCTGTCCCTCCAACTTCAAAAATAAAAACTAAATGATGAAAATCTGAGCACAGCAGAACATTTCAGTGACAGGGGTGACAAGCCAGGCTACATGGTAGTTTGTTGGGCATTACTAGCCCAAAGGAACATTGTCATATGGCTCTAGTTTTTCAAAATATGTATGCCATTAGTCTGTGCTATTCATACTGCAGCCGTGTCAATAACATGCTAAATACACACCAAAAGATAATTCCATTCTCCAGAGACTGCTGTATGAAAAGACAGAAAGATGAGAGGCAGAGAAGAGGGTTAGGACATGCATATGCATGCATATACAAAGTAATTGGGATGACTGGCCTGGGCCTCATTAACTCATTTATTCACACTTATTATCAGGTAAAAGAGAGACAAGGAGGTAACAGGGAGATCACAGAAGCTGGGAGACGAAGGCAATAAAAAGAGACGGAAGCATAAAATGAAAAGCAAACAGGACAGGGAAAGTAAGGGCACAGAGCAGAGACTGTAAACAAAGAGGTTCAGATAAAACCAGTAACCAAGAGGTTACGCTGTGTGTACAAATGCATGGCCAAAAGCCCTGGGACCCGTCCATCCTTGTGCAGGCTGTGGACTGCCCATGCGGCTCAGGGCCGATCCATTGGGGCACCACAAACTCCGGGAATCTGCAGCGGAGCAGAGAAGCGAAGCGGAGCCACGCAGACTCTGGGCCAAATGACAGAGTTTTGTGGCACCAGGTCCCGTGGGACAGCCCATGGCTGCTTTCCTCTCGGGGTCAACTGTATTTTCCCCATACCTGCTGTTAACCAGTATTTTTTACAAGTGATTTCGTGTTTGCCAAGTGTTACACCCCAAACCTCCTGACTCAGTGGAAGTTTTAAAAAGGCCAGAGTTCAGCTCAAAGTTAACACCATATTGTTCGGCGCTACTTACCTCCTAGGAACCAAATGCAGCCTCCAGTACATCCCATTACTGATCCCTCACTACATCTCAAGCTTTTTAAAATTAAAAGGCAGCACGAAATTTAGAAACATATCTACAGGACAATGCGCATGAAGTTACCATATCCCCTATCACCCTCCCTTTCCCCCCAAAAAACCCACCCTCCAGATGCTTAATTATGCCTAATTATTAATTGCAGATTTTTTTTTTCATTGGTTGGTTGCATGTACAGAAAGAGAAGCCCATGAGGTGGCAAATTTGCTGAAATACCCTTTCCTTCTTTTTATGGCAAGAGGATATAACCCTTATAAAGGAACACACTCCAACGACGGAAAAAAAAAATCCCCCCTAAGGAAACCTCAGAATAAGGTAAGGATATGAAGACCACAGTAAAAACATAAATGCACACATACTGCTCAGCCCTCATTCTAAAACCAACATCAACAAACAAATAGATTCAATTACTGTGCCAGACACTCACCCAATGCAATGGGATTGGTACATATGTTATAACAAGATGCTTTGGAGCTTCAGCCTAAGCACATTTACATGAAGAAATCATGTTATGCAAATCCCTTTTCCACAAGTGATGGCCATACAAGAGAATAGAAACAGTGGTGCTGTACGGAGATTCGTGATGCATGTCAGATGGGCAATTTAAGGTAAATCATACAGACATCAAACCTGGGGAGAAAGGACGTAGCTTCAAAATCATAAATAACTTATAAATAATGCAGCCATCTCATGAACTCCCCGAACAGACAACTCCCATTTTTCCTCTGCTTTCACATATCAGAGAAGTTGACCTTGGAAGCAGTTTTTGAAGACAGATACCTACAAAGCAGCAGCAAGTTTCTGGCACAGATAGACTTGCTCAGTGAGGTTAGTTACAGGGTTGCAGACAGGACTGCGTGATGCCCACCCAGGCAGGAGGAAGGGAGAAGAAGCCAAAGGACCTAAGCTGGAGCGTGCTGAGGAGAGAAACGCTTCACCAGGAAGCTCGGACCTTCCCTTGGCATCACCAAAAATCTGTTTAAAAATCACTGCTTTCTTCTGCCAGAGATTTGAGGGTTTTTTTCCAATGAAACCCCAAAATGGAAGATCTCGGATTCATAAGTCCAGCTGCAGCATCCTGGGAGTTGCAACCTCCGTGTCAGCAACCCTGGCTCTCAAAGCACTGGGCTCTGCTCTACACTCTGAGGTAACACACCGGGATTAAACCTGACAAGTTCTTTCAGCACTTCTGGTTTTGTATCCCACCACCGTCTTTGCTATTCAAAGAAAAGAAAAAGGGGGGGGGGAGGAAAGGCAATTAAAAATTAAACTGACTTTCAACTTTTCCTATGTCTTCTCAGCTGCTTGGTGACCCTGCAGGCCACCAGTGCTCTTAGAGCCTTCTAATATACACAGTTCTTCATTTATTTTTACATTTCATTTTCCAATTAGCTTTTGATAATCCCATCACTGCTTCGTATCAATTAGCTACCTTTAAAGTATCAAAATGCCAAAATACGTCTTCTCACTTGTAGGAGTTTAGCATTTTTCAGATGAGCAAAATGGAAAAAAATAACAGCTTATATATTAAAAATAAGCAAACATAGCACCAGATGTCATTTATACTTGTACTCACCTTTCTGCACAGAGGGACTGTATGCATTATCCCTTTGAAAGCACCGCAGTATATGATCATGTAAATTCTAGTGTATTAAGAAATCTACATTTCAGCCCTCATGGAAATCTTCAATAGCTGTTGTGCCTGGGCACCTTGGCTTGCCAACATTTGCAGGGTTTTGATTAAAGATGAGGCTTATTTCTTAATCTTCCTAAACATTATAAAAAAGAATTAAGTTCCATATGAACATCAATCCTGCTAAGCATTTTTTTTCTTCCCACAACACATACTTTATGTACCAAAAACAGATTAAAAAAATCTGTTTTCCGTAGGATAGAACTCTCTTGCTCTCCTTTGGTTATACTTCTTCTTACCCAAGTCTACATCCACTTACCAGTTCTGATCTTGAAAAATAACATTTCTTCCCATTTTGCAACTCACCAAGTTCTGATCCACTATATCACTTAGGCAGCTGTTTGTTTTTTGAAGTCTCTGATATTGAAATGTACCCAGAATTTAAAATGTATCTAGCTCTGTGCCCTTACTTTGGGGACAGCCTGTGTAAAAGCTTAGATTTTATGTTTTTTTTTTAAAAAAAGCAACTCTCCTCCTTCAATAACATCAAATGAGTTTTATTAAGACTGTTCCTCTCCCACCTCAAGAAGTCTTTTTCCCTGACCTCTTCCAATCTCCAAGGATCACACCTGAGCAATAACACTCATATGGAGAAGACAGCACCGGTGTATCTAAGATCAATGTCTTTGTGATTTTTAAAAATCATGAATGGGGAATAAATTAAAATGAAAAATGCTTCTGTCTGTACTCCGCGAATGGAGAGTCGGGGAAGAAAAATAAATTGGCCATCATTAGTCAAAGGGTATCTCTACTGTTTCTGCCCTGTGACAAAGATTAAAGCTCTGCTTGTAATTAATGCAAAATTAGCTTGCAAAACAAAGAGAAAAAGCTGAGGTCACTGATAACAGCTCCACCGCTCCCACTTGTATATAAAGCAGTGCGCTTTGCACGTGCCGTTTCTTGACTGCTGCTAACTTTGGCAGAAAAAAGCACAGGGGCACAGCTTTGTGTTTTACAACAAAAAAACGCTCTTTGGAGGTTCCTGTTGATAATCATCTCCTGCCGCAAATCGCGGCTGTGATAAAGCCAGGCTCACCATTGAGTCTGCAATTCCATGAACACTGAAGTAACACAACGCTAGCGACAAACGCTTCAAAAGCAGCTGGCAAGAACTGGGTTTTTAAAGCAAAGGAAATACTTATAAAAAAAGCAATACAAGAGACTTGCACAATAAACATTATGTGTCCAGCACCTGCAGACCCAAGCACTGCTAAAAAGGGGATTTTAATATGTTTCATACATGAGGTCATAACAGAGGTGAAATAACTGCCCTTTTGTATCTGTCCCATAGGAATCACATGAAATAATAGACATCGCTTCCTTGCTGAATAATCCAATAAAAATATAGGGATTTACTCCGTTAAACCCTGAAGGTAAGAAATTGAAATTCAAAACCAGATAACTGCACCAAACACCCAGCAATGCCAGTGCAGAGTGACAAAAATCCATTAAAGACGACCATGCAGAAGACCAAGAAAAGGCGAGTTTAAGTCTTAAAGAGCATGACTTCTATTAAATGATGAACACTAATATTTCAGGGCTACACCGCGCAAGACTGATGGCTATCTGCAGACAGCTGAAGCGCACAAGATGCTGACTGTTTTGCATTCCTCCAGGCTCTAGTGAAAGGAAGCTTTTTCTACTTAAAGCTCTGGCTTTTTCTAACCGTCAGTGTAATTAAGTACACAAGTTAATATAAAAAATACCATTGCTCCATCAAGCAGAGCATGCATCTTACTGTATGGAGCACAAAAAGGCAGCATTCTTATTCCTAGGAAGCCACAGCACCTAGTTCAGAAAACTAAACAGGAAAGAAGTTTTAAGAAAATGTTGATAACCATATTTCCTGAATAAAATATTCCTTCTTGACTGCTGATTAAATGCAACAAGTCTTGCTAACATTACCACTATCAAAGGACAAATACCTTAGAAATTCACTCCTCCAGGAGAAGCAAAACATCGACAAAAACGAAAAAACAAAGTTTCCCAAACAGTGGAACAAGAGCTCCCGAACCCCAGGGCTCCTCATTCCCAACCTGGACTGACACCTCCAAATTGCCCAGGTGCTGTTTGCCGCAACTCACAGAATCACAGAATGATTAAGGTTGGAAGGGACCCCCAGAGATCATCTATTCTAACACCTAGAGCACGAGGCACAGGGTGGCATCCAGGTGGGTTTTGAAGATCTCCAGAGAAGGAGACTCCACAACCTCTCTGGGCAGCCTGTTCCAGGGCTCTGTCACACTCACAGGTAAGTTGTTCTTCCTCATATGGAGACGGGACTTCCTGTGTTTTAACTTGTACCCAGTACCCCTTGTCCTGTCACTGCCACCACAGGGAAGAGCTTGGCCTCATCCTCCCTACATTCTCCCCTCAGGTGCTTATACATATTGATCGGATCTCCTCTCAGTCTTCTCTCAGCTAAACAGGCCCAGCTCGCTTAGTCTTTCCCCATAAGATAGATAGCTGAAAGGATTAAAGACACCGATTTCCCCACCATATACCTGGCTGCCAAGACCAACCAGTTCCTGCCATGTGGGATTTTCGGAATGAGATGGACTTGTTAAAGAGAATTAAAGATGGAGCCGCAACTGAGCAATAGGGGTTTCACACCCATAAATTAAAATGCACAATTGATACTGAAATGTAAATCAAGAGTAGGAAATTAAATCTTCTTGCTGTGAAGGGAAAGACCTGAGAGATTAATACTTTCTTTGACCTCAGTCAATAAAATTGACTGCAGAAGCACTTTAAAGGAGTTGACAGACTGTCCACCAATACATCCTGAAAGACTGAACTATTGTATCAAACTTCTACGTAATTAAAGTGACAGATATTTTCCAACACTTATGTACATCTCATCTATTAAATTGCTGTGAATATTTTTTTTCCAAACTGACTATTATGCCTGGCAACATTTAAAGGTCATTATACGTATTCATCCCACTTGACAACCAACAGCATCATAGTTTAAAAAAAAAAAAAAAGAAAATTACATCACAAGAAACAAACTGCATTAAAAGCTAATAGCTAAAGTACAGATTCATTAGAGGTGCTCTAGAGACAACTATTTTCCTAAGGCCCATATGCGTAATGTGACACTAGAACTCCCTTGAGTTCTAGTCTATAGAACTAATCTATGCAGAAGAGCTCGGTGACAAGTCACATCACGAGAGTCAAGCAATGGTGGTCACAGCGCCAGCTCACAAATGACACTACGAAAAAAATAACAAAGAAGTAAGTCAGAAAATGCCCCATATACTTCCCATTTAACGGCCAGTGGGAGTTTCTTGTTTTACTAATCCACAGCTGGCAGCGTCTGGGCTATTTGGGGCTGTGGACACAACAAGAAACAACCAATTTTGCAATAGCCTCCAGCTACATAAAGGTAGGAAAGGAGCGCGCTTTTGTCCATGCCGACCGGGTGATTACAACACAGCCAGGAGGAGGCCAGAGCTATTTTCTGAAAAGGCTAAATTAGTCCGAGGTGGTGGCTCCAGAGCTGTGCACGTCACAAGTGGCTTACCCCTGTAACTAGGACAGCCAATTAGGAGGGCCGAGATAGCGGTAAAAAAAACGCAGCTTCCCGTGGCACGCTCGGCCCTGCCTTATCCTGCCTGCCTGAGGGCAGCGGGACGGCCCTCCACGAACAGCGAGGGCCGGCACTGCACGAGCAACCTGCCCACACCAACTGCAAGCTCGTCCCCACTGCTTAGGCACTGGGTCACAGTCCTGTGGAAGACACAACAAAACAAAACACTTACCAAATATACTAAAAATGAGGCATTGGCGTGACAGTGCCTCCACATGTGAGACGGGATTTGCATATCCAGTTTCGTCTCTATATATTTTGCTCTCCTTTTTCCTTAGGCAAGCAAATCTATAAAGCCTCTCATCTAATGTGTTGTATTAATAAATGATGAAGCTACGAACAACAGAGCCTCAACCTTTCATGATGCGTGCCCAATTATTTTGCATTTAACAAGAATAAAGGAAAACAAAATTAATTTAATCTCGGTATAATTGCCAAATTAAATGACACAATCTTTCCTATTACAACAGATCAAAACAATGCATTTACGTTCACCAAATCATAGTAAAAAGTATACTTCTTCTCTGAAGAGCTTTTTGTGGTGTATTAGCTTCCATCCTTAGAAAAGGAGACACAAAATGCTGCAGCAGAAGGCACTGCCTCCAATCAGTGCCTGTCTTCCACTGCTCTTCCCAAATCCTACTCCTATTGGAAGTCTTGCCTCCCCAGACTAGGACCCTACCGTCAGGCTGAGCCATTTCCATCTCACCATCCCTAGGCTTGAGGTCACCTTTCTCCATGCACCTCCTCCAGGCTGAAATCGTCCTTCTTGGACACGAACAAGCAGCACTCGAAGACGCCTCCCAGAAGACGTTTCTCAGCAGCCTCACACAGTGGTGTCTGTCCTCGTGTTCATCCCTGGAAATCACAACCCTGAAGCAACCTAGGATGCTCCTTGGCTGTTTTTCCACAGCCACATCCCAGCAGTGGCTCCCAGCCATGGGCCAACAAGCATATCCAGCTCTTTCTCTTCTTCAGTCCCTTCCAAACTATGAGCCTCTAATCCCTTCGGATTAGCTTCAACTGTACAATTCCCATTGACTAATAATGGATTTTCCACTAAAGTAAAAGCAGGCATTTTGGTTATACCAATATGAATTAACAGATGAGAACTCTGCTAATCCTTTAGAAGCAAACTTAATCTTTTTGTTTATAGAGGAAGGAACAAAGGCTTTCTCCAACATCTGGCAGAATGTGGCTATTATTTTAAAAGATTTTTCTCACTTTTTCTTTTCTTTCTTCAAAACCAGTATTTTTTTGAAAGCCACAAACCTACATGACCCAACAAGTGCACACTTCTGCCTGATGAAAATGGAAGACTTCAAGCAACAAAGCCTGAAGGTGACAACTGGAATCAGCACATTGGGACTTAGATTTACTCCACACCAACCACTGTCACCTGGAAAGAGTAGGCTCACAAAGCCTTTATAGCATTTAGCTTTCAATTAAATAAGAGTAACATCTGAAAGCTGACATTAAAATAGCTGTAAGATTTGTTAGGTTTCTCCCTTAATGATGCGATTTGAACATTTCCCATACATTAGCAATAGTTCAGGCTATTAAACTGGAAGGAAATATTAGCACCTTACAAGACTGTTACTTTCCTTGGCAAATAATTCTAAAGCAATCAAGTCATCAAAAAGATAAACTTCTGTTACATTAATAATTTTTCCTTTAAAATAAGATTTTGTGGGATCAAATCATATCCACTTTACTAGGTCCATGCGTAGCATAATGACTTTTTCCCCCTCCAAGAAAGGAAATTCAGCATTATGCTTCAGTGTCTGGTAAATACACTCAACCATGTACAGCCTTGCTCAGGTGAGAAACCACTGCTCATGAAGACTTGTTCCATTGCACTCAACAGTCTAAGAAAGAATACTTAGCAGCAGTAAAATTTGGAAGGCTCAAGCCCCAATATCACAGCTGTAATTGGTACTGCATGTCAAATAACGGTTAATAGGTGCAGGCGTTGCATTGATTTAGTAATTGATCACACACACCGCCACTGCTACAGGACGGAAAGAAGCCTTCAACACAGCAGCAAAGCGGTTCCCTCCAAAACACGGCAGTGCCACCTTTCTCCATTGGGCGACAAAATGTTAATCTTTCGCCACGCATTTCATTCCCGCTGCTTAGCTGGGTGACCTTCTGAAAGGAGCGATGGAGGCTGCCCGACACCTTCATTAAGGAAGAGCCGTCGCTTCCCGGGTTGCCCGCAAGAGCAATGCGCGCGGGAGGGAAGAGGTGAGCCTTCCAAGAAGTAATGAAGAGATTTGGTTTCCCTGTGTTGTCAATTATTTATGAGTAAATCTCTAGATGGGCACGTCCAAAGCTGAACGGTTTTTAATACGTTTCACTTCCATGCGCATGGCACAACACACCAGACACGAGCTAAATTGGATGTCTGACTTCTCGTGGTGTCAGATAGTGAGCCGAATGCGGGTGTTAGTCAATCACAGCCATGTTTTTAAAAGTTCAGTATTCTGCTGGATTAAAAGCTATTTCATTAAATTCTTTTAGCACTCAAGGAAATCAGTGTCCATATTATTCCCTGCTCCTTACGATCTCAGCAAACAAAAAGCACATCCTGTAGAATTTCTGTAATTATGCTAACATAGTTGTCTAAATATTTTTATTTTCAAGGTATTCTAAATATAGTCTATCACCCTGCTTTGAATAAAATTTCCCCAAAAATTCTTGTTAAAAAAAAAACCCACCTACTTAAGTGCTTTTCCTCCAAAACAAAGAGTTTGTCCTTTTCCAAACAAGGCACTTAACGTATTCTATCTTTTAAACGAACAATACTTGTCTTTAAAGGACACAGTTGCATGCCCAGGACTGGGTCCACGCCAGATGTTCAGGTGGCCCCAGGGCCACCTTTCAGACCAGGTTTAGCCACTCCATGAGCCCTCGGAGGTGGCTCCAGGCACATCCAGGATGTGTCCTGCAGAGCAAGGCTCCCATCGCGCTGCCAGGCCAGTGCAGGCCCCGCAAAGGCAGCCGAGAGGCACCGATGTACATGGGAGGGGAGTCATTTTGGGCCCATACACGCTCTCCTCATGCAGCCTGCACTGAGCAAAGGGTCTCTGAACAGGGCTGCTCTGGAGGAAGAAGCCGCAGGAAGCTCTTCACGTGCTCTCTGCCCCTTCCCAGCAGCGCTCACCTCAACAGAGCAGCGACCAGCAGGACACACTATCCCCACTGTATCCTCCTGATTAAACCTCCTCAATTCAGGAAGAGGAAAAAAAGCCACTTAGCAATCCATTTCAGATTTGTTTGCAATACTTTAGAAGGTTTGCTCTGCACTCAGATGAAAGGAGCACATAAAGTACATCTACATATGCTTCATTACAGTGGGGCTCTTGAAGTGAGATGAAAAGATTTATTCTGGTCAAGCTAGTTTATTTATCAATATTAGCTAAGTTATATTTTCAAAGACTCGCCTTCATCATATTTACATGAAAGCAACACAGACTTTTTTTTTCACTTTAGAAGAGGTTTACATCAAGTTCTGAGAACCGGAAGAGGCCAAGGGAAATTTTTGTGAGAATTCTGGAATCAGTGATGAGCATAGGAACAATCCTTACCATTCCCAGTGATTTATGGGGGGCAGAGGGGAGGACTTTCCCTCCTGGAGTAATTCCTCCTCACCCTGCAGACCCAAACGGCCACAGACTGAAAGCGGATGATTGCGTGAATCACCACGCAATCAGCAGGCAACGAAGGCTGGCAAACTTCCCCAGGAGCACAGCAAGTTAAAAGTGAATCACACCTGAAGCACAAGAGAGTTTAAGCAAACATGGTTCCCTAATGTTTCTTCGTCACTTGAGCAAGAACAGTTTTTGTTCCATGGGTTGTGCTGAAGAGCTCATTGTTACTGCTAACAAAGCGCTCAGAAACAGAGCACAACCGGCACGCTGCTAACTGGCCAACTCTGCTGTATGGGTCCTTGGTACCTCCGACAGCAACCCACATAGACTAGGTCCTTGCCTGCCTCCAGTATGAATTTTCGCTTGGCTTTTGCAAATATTTAAATGGCATTCATGGATATCTTTCCTTCTGAGCTCATTCTTTCCCACAGAAAACTTGCAGGGTGATTAACAAAGCCGATCTTCATCCTTCACGCCGCCTGTTCATTCATCCTGTCTAAAATGAGCACTGCTTCCATATGACCCAGGAGGGCCGTAACAAGGCACTATTTATCCATTCTAACAATCCACCGTGGTTACTTGGGTTAAAACTTGGTTGCCCCATGCAGAGAGAGGGGAAGGAGTGGGGCCTCACTTCTGCCTTAGGAGCTGCCTGGAACCCCTTGCAGGAGCTCCTGCCACAACTGCAGCCACCAGCGCCCAAGGAGGCCACGCTCAGCCCACTCTACCTCCAAGAGCAGGGCACATCTGCTCTTAAGCCCGGCTCATTTTGCTGGTGCTGCCAACGGTTGCCTGGAGGAGAAGGCAAGCGGGATGCAGAGCTCCCAAGGGACCTCAGGAGGCCCCCAGTGCTGCACATGCAGGGATGCACCCAGGGGACAGCACTGAAGGAACCTCAACTCCCTGGGGTAAGTTTGTACCTGAGTCTTCATGCCTGAGCTCCCGCACCTTTGCGTGGCAGGATTTCACATCCGTGCGAGGCTGCATGAATGCACAGTGGTCGCAAAGCCTCACATCTGCTCCGGTCGGTGTTACATAACGGAGCGCGCATCGCTCGCCTTGCTTGCGTTTCAGCCAGCGCGAGCAGCGTGGGACAACAGGAGCATTTCAATGCACGCTGCTTCTCCACGTAAGGCCCCTTGCAGAACCTCTTCCTCCCACGAGCAGAGGCGTGCCGCCGTTGCGCACCCTCATGCCCACAGTCTACAGCACTGAGGCAGCTCACACCTCCCCAGAGAGCAAGGAAGGGTGCCCACCTTGGAAAAGTCCCTCTGTTTTCTAAGAAAAAAAACAAGTCCCGATCCAGCCACTGAAATCTCCCAAACTTCTCCCAATAGCATCAATGAAATCTCCAACACTCTACCAATAGCATCAACGAGCTGGTGGGCAGATTTAATTCTCGCATGGCAATGAAGTTGACACTCGCCCAGGGAAGAGGTTTCATGAAATAAATGCCACTTGCACAGCCAATTAGGAAAACTCAGCTGCATTTGTGGTGGGCTCCGCTGAACAGCGCCTCTTTTCAGCCACAAGTCAGCTCTAGATTATTGAGCATTTCCTATTTGAAATCCAGTCATCGTTTTGTAATCAATATAACTTCAGCACTAGAATAAATTTGGAGCTGGAGTTATCTGTTTAAAACCATGCACGGAGATCACTTGCTGTCAACATTCACACTTATACGCCTGGCAATGAGGTTCATGAGGAACACTGTGCCTTAAAATACAGTGGATTTTGTGGATTTTTTTTTCCCCCTCATTAAGTAGCATTTCCCTGAACAAAAGACACTTGAGATGCTTGAGTGTCATATCGCACAACCTTTACTCATATGAGCAACATGATTGCTGAATATTGATTATATGTTAATACAATCTTGTGTTGCAACACTGGTGAAAGGCAGAATTGTGCTTGTACTGCCAGCCTGCAGGACGCTATTCATATTGCGCTGGGGAATTTTTTCAATGGGAGCAAAAGACACTCAGCCCTGATGGGAGATGCTCCACAGGCAGCAATATTTGGCCCCTGCTAAAAGAACTAACAACTAAGTAATCGCGTTCCCAGTAAGAGCAGGCCACTTAGCTATAATAAAGCTGTGCATTTCACATATAGTTATCTGGACTGATTTTTTTTTAAATGTAAAATAAAAATCCCTAGAGTCTATGAGAACACAGAATACAAATACAATAATCAAGTACTTGCATTTCCATACTAGGAATCTTGAGCTGTGTTTGCTTCTGCAAATTCTCTTAGCAGGCACTGCTCAAACCATCATTTAACTGCAACAGAGACAGACTTCAACAGGACTAAGGAGGATTAGCTTCTGGTTTCACACAGAAAACCCTTATTTTGTTTGAAGTTTAATTTAATAAAATGAGATAGTCTGGATAAAAGTTAATGAAGCAAAGCTGCTGCAAGGGGGAAAAAAAATCTTTTCTGCCAAAATTCTCTTTGCTCTCTCTTTTGCATTTGTTGCTTAATGGCTCAGTATTATTTCTAAGCCCATTCCTTTTACAAATGTAATCAACTCAAGTATTCAGCACCGCAGATGATATATTTCTCTGCTTAAACCCGAATCTCTGAGGGACAGATTAGAAAGGAAGGTTAAAGAGCTCCATCATTCAAAGCATTATAGCTCAGACACCTATAAATCATCATGTTTGTTTATTCCGATAATTGGGTCCATTAGCGTATGCAACATTCACTCCGCTCAACTTTTTGCTATGACAGTTTGTCAGTTTTTTTTTTTTAATCTTAGAAGCACTAAGAGAAATAAGTGCTCCAAGGAGCGCAACGCAAGCAAATGTTCCGCTGGCTCCAGGCTGCGCCTGCAGCGCCCTTCGCAGGGCTCTGGGGAGCGGACCCTGCTCTCCCCGCCGGAGATCCCTTCCTGCCTAGGAGTCCCGAG
>NW_010585819.1:45208-56858 GCF_000705375.1 Tinamus guttatus | reverse complement strand
CTGGTTCTTGTGAAGGCTCAAAATCTGCGTCTGCCTCCAGGCGAGGCGTGATGAATTATTGCTCACAACGGCCCCAGAAAGCCACAGCAGGCAGGAAGAGCCTCATCTGGGAAGCGTGAGCCCTGTATCCGGCGCCGCGGCGGCGGCGGAGCAGGAGATGGGTTGCATTTCTCAAGGTGAAGGCTGCTGCTCTTACAGAGCAGACGCTGCCACGCGAGGCCATGCTGGCCCATCCGCAGCCCCACGGACCACAGCTGTTCACGTCTCCCCATCCCACTCCCTCCCCAGGTCTGGGCGAGCTGCTCCGGCAGCGGGAATCCCGGGCCAGTGCCCAGTCCGAGTGGCGAACACTTCACCTTATGCGTTCTCTTCGTGTCCAACGGCGTTGAGGAAGAAGTCGGAGGGGTTACAGCCTAAAGTGTTGGCCTTTCAGATGGCTCCTACAGACATTGAGTTATCATGCAACCAGAAGAGTAGCCTGGAAGACCTGAAGAAAATGAGCCAATTAAACCTCAGGAATGACTTCTACGGTCACGTGTCTCGCCCCTCTCTGTTGGTGTCTTACAAATAAGACGAAAGGATCTGGCAAATAACCTTGAAGTTCATTTTTAATGCAGCCGTCATAATTAAACAGCAGAGATTAATTCTGAGCTAAAAGCGTGCTTCAGGTGCCCCAAGACAGGGATGTATTTGAAATGAGAAACAAACAAAATCCATTACACAGAGAAAAACTGCAGACTGAATAAAATTAAAACAAGTCATCATCTGAAATGCAAAAATTTTAACATACGTGTTTTAAAATAAGTTAGATGAAAGATGCTTCGCTTTCTTTGACAACCTTTTTCAAATCTTGTGGAAAAAACGCGCCCCAGGCAAACTCATGGAATATGTCCTTTTTTGTAAAAAGGCCTTTCTATTTCAAAGGATATCTGTTCAGTCATATAGCCAAATCTATTTCAAATTCAGGGAGAGCAAAGCTTTTGATTTAATGCAGTGTTAATGTTAGGAAAGACATTTAATCCACAATTTTCTGAAGCCCGTTTAAACTGTTGGCAGATACTACCCTATATTCCTATGCAACATAAACTCATAACAGTGTCTGCTACTGTTTCTTCCTAAGCAGTAAATGTAGAAGAAAATAAGCAGAATTAATTTCTTAATTGGAAGCATTCCCTTACTTGTAAATGTTAGAATGGACAGTTGTCCCACTTTGGCTGTAGCCATCCTGGAATATGGGATATTTGGTCATATTTTTGGGCCACTCTTACATAGCAGATTTTGAAAGCTTTAGGTTGCAGAGTCCATTCCCTGCTTTGCTCCCTCACCCTCCCCGCCGTGAGTCCCCCACAGTAGAACATTGCTAAAAGCTTCTCCTGCCTCCAAATCATGTGTCGGGGCAATAGAGGGAATATTCTCCATGCTCCTGAAATCCAGCGGTCTCGGTGCCACCTGCCCAGCCTTGACCAGACAGGGCCTGGAACGGAGCCCGTCCGCTTGGCAGAGTCTGGAGAGCCTCTCAGAGCGACACAGAAATACTCGTGTGCTTGGCCTCATCCAGTGCTGCACTGGTGTGTCCGCTTTTTGACCTACTGTTAGCTGTAACAATACAGAGTACTCCAAGTGATGTTCTCTGTTCCTTGAACTGGGGGCTGGATCCGAACAAGCTGGTGGAGAAATCACGTGCGGCTCATGACCGATCCTTCACGCTACAGCGCGGTGGTTTATTTGCTGACCTGTGTCCTTTCTTCCTTCCCCCAGCTGCTTTTTTTGCCCTTCCGCGCCGGCTCTGCTGCACAGCCCCAGAGCTCTTGGTGTAATTACTGGATGGGGGAAATCAATGCGGATTTTGAACTGCCTGGGTGTTGTATCCATGCCCTCCTTTCTAGGGCAGCCATCCCGCAGCCAGCACAGAAAAGCAGAAACACTGTCTCAGATGACCTCGGAAGACTCTCCAAAGGACTAATGCAGTGCAACACATCATTTTGCTATGACGGTGCTAGTGACATGGTGGTTACTGTGTCTGTCACAACTTCTGCTGCAAAATAATGTATTTTGGGGATTCCTATGTAGCTACAGAAAATGTTGCTTCAGTATTCACTAAGGCCAAGGCTGTCAATTCAAAAGCAGACCCTTAAAGAGCTTAGGAGAATAATCTGTTTGGTTTTAATTTATGAGAAGTCCTCCTTGTGTTCAAAATAAAGATTAAGGATTTGCCCCATATAAGCTCATATATTTCTGTCTGCAGACATCAGGGATGGCTATTCTCTTGTCTTAGGCTCTAAATGTGTCTGAGCCCTTCTTTAGCCTGCTGCATTTGCTGGCCATAGTGCACAGCTCCAGGAGCCCTGATGCTAACACTAGTGGAAGGCGCAGCAGAGATTTGTCTTAGGTTTTTCGTCCCTTATCCCGAATCTGATAAATATTCCAACATTGCGCTCGCTGAGAAACTGTTAGCAGTAAGAATTATGAAGATGCCTGGTGTTATTTTAACCTCAGGAATGAGTATATTCAGCTGAGATGGATTTTGTTGTTTTCTGTATAAAGCCAGCAGCTGGCAAAATTCCACATAAATGTAACTCTGTTTTTAATGAAGCTACCATTTTGCATGCAAAAATAGGTAAATAAGTAAATAAATAAACCAAGGAAACTCTTCCAATAACTTTGTTAGAAAAGAAGAATAGAGACATTAAAGACTATAAGATTTCTGGGGACACAACCTGCCCTTTGAGGCACATTCCCGAAGGGAATTTTAGCCGGAGCCTTCAATGTCAGCTTGCTATTTGTGTGTTCTCATTACAAAAACGGAAGTTGGTTTTCCAACATTAAGTTTCTAGCATTCAAATTTATGACTTGCCTTAGTATTATTTTCTGCTTCAGGAAGATGTTTTATTCTAGTAAAACATTGTAATTTTATGGTGCTCATATGCCAGAAGGATTTGGAGTGACTTTCACCAAGCCACCTGAAAAGTAGGTCAGTGGCTATACATTTTAAAGAGAACTGCAATGCTGCAACAGAATCTGAGTTATCGTGATGTATATACTAAAATACCCCTTAACCTCACTGCAGGGGACAGTCTGAATATAAATATATCTTCACTAATCTTTCCTCAACTGATTATTTCTAAAGGGAAAGCCTTATGACATTTTCTGTCTCATAAAATTCCATGGGGCAAAATCTGTTGAGTTTGTTTGCTCAAATGGAGACATCTAAATCCAGATTTAGCCTGTAAACTCTCATTGCAGATAATACAGCATGCTGTGGCCAAACATTTTAATTCAGTTGCCTGAATATGCAGGTTGTAGCAATTTCACATAGGATATTTTGTAGTAAATTATTATTGAATTGGGATGGGAGAGTAAGATTTCATGGAAATGGAAGAATATGTAATACAGCTTCGTTTACATTAATTTATACCTGGAATTCCTCTTCACAAAATAAACCTGCAATTAGCTGTATTCAAATAAAAGATAAACTTCTCAAGGCAATGGTTCAGCTGTTTAAAAGTGTGTAAGTTTAGCTCTGTGCAACTGCAATACACAAAGACACTATAAAACCCCTGCAGGAAAGCCCTGGCGTATTCATACTCACTGAGCTTCCCTGAAACACTTCTTCAGCAGTGTATTTCATTTCAACCTTGGTTTGCTGCTTTTAATAGCTATTTTTTAAAATTCTGAAATCTGTTTTTAGCTGGCAGGCAGAACGGGTAGGCTGCAGACAGAGAAAAGGGTGAGGAAAAGGAGGAAAGATAGTAAAGCAAATTTGAAGTACTATAAAAATAATATGAAAATTACTTTTAAAAACAATATTAGAACCCTTTTGAACAGGACTGCCAGAAGCAGCCAGGGCAGGGACAAGCACTCGGTGATTAAACTTACAAATGTTGCATGGAGTAGCTCTCAGAGCAAATACTATTGAATTAGAGACCCTTGGACTAATGTGATGAAAAAGACAAATCATCTGTCTGTCAGTAATTTTTTTTTTTTTAAAAAAAGAAATGTCCATGTAACTTTAGGTTGCCTAGAATGGGGATTGCTGGGGAGGAGTTTCACCAAGGCTTTGGGAAGCCTCCTGGGTCACCAGGGAACACGAGCTCCTTCACGTCGTGGCGCTTGTGGGAGCCTTGAAGTGACAGAAGACACACAGATGATGGATCCATTGCTTGAATCATACCCAGGCTCGAGGGCTGTGCTTCAGGAATCGACCCGTCTTCAGAGTTCAGAAACCGTTTAGGGCACGGAAGCTGGGGCTAAAGTTCGGGTTAAAAATAAAAGGCGGGTCTTGACCAGTGAAACAGCTTATGAGAGGTTCCCGTTAGGTTCTCCTTCTCCCTAAATCTTTAAATCAGGATTAGATTTCTGTTCTTAAAAGAATGCCTCTCCTTTAGGCAGCAAATAGGTGTACAGGAGGCAGTCCCTGCGTAAATAACGGGTAAAATTGGGGGAGTTTTGAAGGCGGCTGTAGTGATGCACCCTGGGCTTTAAATGTACAGCTCTGTGAAGAACAGCCCTTGAGCCATGTGATTAGAAGGGCTGAAAATGTGCATTAATTAATACTGAAAAGCTAATCAAAGTAGGGTGGCAAATCAGACAACCATAAAGGACAAAACATAAAAACAAGCTAAGTTTCAATGCTAGGAAAATACCTAGGAAAGAAGAGTGTTTCCAGAGAGCCAGATTTCTCTTTTGGAACAGCCTTGCAAAGAACATTTAATTTTTTGTAGTCGTTTTATAGTTGATGCATGCCTAAATGTTCCTCACTTGTTCACAGGTGCTAGTTAATTTACAAAAATCTAGTTAGCATGGGGCTCTGTAGAGGTTACAGTATTGCCTTTGGGGTGTGTAACTTGGTTGCAGAGCATCTCACACTGAAAGCAGAGATGTGACTTGGGCCCTACTGGCCATGGTTTCTCTTAGAAAGGTGGATTTCTTTTGGGATGGGGGTTTGTGAAACACAGCTGAACAGCTCTGGTTATGTCCAGCTGAGAAAGGTTGCAAAGGGACTTGACGTAGGAAGCTAAACCTCGGACTCATGAAGACGCTCGTGAAGTCCTTGTGGGATTTCACCTCTTGTGCCTTAATGTGTCCGGTTAATTGTCAAGCGTCAAGTCCACATTTATCAATTCAATGAGAATCATTGCAAAATTGTCTCACCCGTTGTCACAGAGGCAAAGGTTCCTTTCAGCTCTAATAAATTAAATTAAATTGGCTCAAGCCCTGCAACCACAGACAGGATGGCTTTGTGCTGGGAGAAACCACTTTGACGGACCCTGGTCTGTCTGTCTGGGGACGGTTACCAGAGTGAATGGCCTCAGACAAGAGGGTTTTCTGCCTTGGAGGGTGGATTTTTCCTTTACAGTCACCTCATCAGCTGTTGGGTGCAGAGTTTGGGAGAAGCAGCAAGCAGTCAAGCAGCATCACTGGCTTTAGGTGAGGACATGGGATGCTTCTCCCGGAGGTCTGAAAGGGTTGTTAAATATGTATAAATGCTGTTGCTGCTTCATCTGTCTCTGAGGTAACAAGCTGGAAACTGCATGTATCTGCATATAATAGCAATTCAGTAAGAAAGTGTGTATCAAATGGGAGATTTTCTTCACATTTCTTCCCAGTTAGGAAACATTGCAGTGGTACAAAAAAAAAAAAAAAAAAAAAGTAGTCTACTTTTGTCCCTAGGAAGCTGATCTGGCCAGACCTTACCTTGCCTCGGTGTTTTACAAAGTGCTTCTTAGCATGACCGTATGCTCACCGGTATAGATTTCAAGCTTGAACTTCCCCTTTTTTAACAGTTTCATCAGATCACAGTGTGCAAATGGAAACCACTAGGCTGTGTCAGTGGTAATTCACCTTTGTTAAACCTAATGCATGTTAAATATATTCTGGGTAACTGCTACAAACCAACCTGCAGTATGAGGAAGCTACACCGCCTGTTACATGAGTCGGTTCTGTCTTCAGATGTCTGCATGGGAAGTGGTTGCCTCATAACACAAGAGTAGGTACTAATAGCTGAGATTCCATGCTAAATAAATCCGGTCAGTTTTACTGAAGGCATTAAAGACTCCATTTGTTGTACCTGAGGATCTGGCACAGAGCTTTTCTAAGGCTGACTGGAAAGCTTGAAATAAGATGTACAAAATGTTTAAAATGAATGAAGTATTTTAAGGTGCATTTTTTTCCTGATGTGTTGTATATTTGAATTACACAGCTGCAGCTACTTCAAAACACAGTTAAACAAGCTGCAATTTTATAAAGATCTGAAATTGAGAATAAATAGCAAGGGAACTGGATGTCTATGTTTATATGCAAATCAATATCCTGACTGTATAAGAAAGGCTTAATATACTGACTTGCTCTGACGAGTCTGGATACAAAAGAATTTAAAATTATAATGCCAAAAATGGATTACTGAACAGGAATATACCAATAATTTCATCATGTAAATGTAATCATTTCTTAGCTAAATTCATTTGGTGTTGAGCTTTCTGGGCTGATTCTCATCTTGAGAATCATCAGTCAGTTTATTTATTTGCAGCATTTTTTTCTGATCTCTGTTACTAGAACTCCTATTCTAGAAGTAGCAGGGTTGCTCCTGTCCTCCATCCTTTACGTGCATTTGGTATGACTCTCGCACCAGAGACACAGGTGGCTGTAACCACAAACAAACATCTCCAGTGAAGCAACAGAAATGGTCTTAACAGGCTGTTTCATCAAGGTGGGTGGCAGCCAGAGAGTGACAGCTGGTAACTTTGCACCTCAGAGCATGGTGGTTGTGGTTCTTTTCTCACTGTTCTGGAGGCAAGGACTCTTTCTAATCTCTTTTTCCTTTCTCTTCTCAGTCATTTGAACACAGCAGATCTTAGTGATTTGCCCCTGACTTGAGCAAGTAACGTCAATCAGTAAGAGTGATTTCTAGAGCAAAGCAGTTGGTGCTGAAGAAGCTGTATTTCTACAAAACTTGCAATATATTTATGTCCTGGCATCAGATGTTTGCATCTTTCAGAGGTTTTCTGGACCAGATCTGGGTCTCTGGATTGAATGTGCATGCGTAGGGGTGTGTTCCTTCAACGTGTCTTCTCTTTTAGTCTGGAAGGAATCCAGGTCAAGCCCTCCAAGACCTCTCCAGGATGACAACTGGAGCCGTGGTAGGTGAATGCATGATCAGGAGATTCACTTCAAAAGCACACTCCTGATCCAAATTGAAGTGCTAATATAGGTGGACCTACAGACACCGACATTTCTAAAATACTGATCTCTCTAGTGGAGCTGTGCAGAAAGCAATTTTAAAAATAAAATAACAAAAATTTTAATCTGTTCTTGAGTCTAGAAAAAATCTTTAATGATACTAATAAAGAGGGAACAATACTTGATCTATTAATGTAAATGGAGTGGTAATTCCAGCAAGTGTAACACTTGAATTCACAGTTCCTGGAGTTCTTTCTTGCAGGATGGGCATTTCCAGGGACCCACCTATCGCTTGTTAATAATAATAATAAAAAAGAGCACTCAGAAAAGAGTTTTTCCTTTTCCTATATTTGGGATAGAATTTAGTGACCCAATAGTAAAAAAAAAAAAAAAAAAAAAAAAAAAAGAAAGGACCAGTGACCCTAGTACCCCAGTGTGAACCTGATTCTTTGAGATGATAGTTACTTTACTGAGATGTGCTCAAAATGCTCTGCTGCGACTTCCCACAAAGGAAGTCCAACCCTTCACCACTAGCACTCCCACCCACAGAATGTGGTGAAGAAGGAAATGCTAAAAATCGGGCCCACATTGAATACAGTAGTATGTGTACTGCGATAGTGTGTGTGAGCAGAAATTGCCTAGTACAGCTTAGACAAATCCTAAGGTCAAGTGACCGCAATCTCTGCAGAGATTCTTGCACAAACCTGCAGTAAAGCAAGAAATAAATAGCTCTGAGACATGATCATCTGTAGCCAATAGCTCAATGAGCTATCCAGATGTCCAGGTCAATATTGAAATAACAGCTTTGACAACGACGTTATTACTTATGCAAGACACTCAAAGGGAAATCACAGATACTCGCTGTTGGTAGGGAAGTCACACTGATGACACTGCTGGGCCTGTGGAGAGGTTGCACAAGAAGTCAACAAAGTGAATCAGTAGGGGCTGTCCTGAAGAAAAGAATCATAGGATGTATAGATAAGTTTGATATATTGGAGAAAACATATGGTTCGCACATGGATAAGTGACTATATTAAAGATATCAAACAAGGGATAGGTTAAAGGGTCTGTTATTACAGATGAGAAAGGTCACTGGGATGAGATAGAGCCCTGAAGAGATCTCTGTGAGAGTTTGTGCTGTTCAAAATATTCATAATTGATCTAAAGAAACTAACGAATTGTCAGATAATGTTCAGTGATGATGCTAAGGTATTCACGTAGGAAACAGAAAGGTCCATTGTGAATAGATATAGAAGGATTTCATGAAAGTGAGTGAGTTGGGTAGTGAAAGGGAAGACGAAATTCAACATAGGTAAATGTAAAGTGATGAACAGAAGAAAAAAAACAACTCTCTATACACAATGATGGGTTCTGAATGAGTTGAACCACATATGAATGAGATTTTAAAAGAAATAATTCTCTAAAAATGTCAAGTCAATTTTCAGTAGTGATCAAAAAAGCAAGTCTAGTATTAAGGAAAGGACTAATAATAGCGAAAGGAATGAAGTACAAATCAAAGTTATTCTTATGCAGAATATAAATCCACATTTTGAATATTGTGTGCCTTTCTAGTATGCCTATCTCAATAACTGTACAGTAGAACTGAAAAAGGTGTACAGAAAGGAGAAAAGAAAGATAAAAGTATGCAGCTATTTCCATATAATAATGAATAAAAATTCTACAGCCTGGAAAGAAACAACTGAGGGGGAACATAATGGAGTCTATAAAATCATAAGCAGCACAGAAAGGGAACGGGGAATTGTTCCCTGTTTCTCTTGATATTAGAACTAGAGAGCAACAAAGGCAACTAACAGGCAGGAAATACAAAACTAGCAAAAGAAAACTCTTTTCTCAGACAGTGTGTGGTTAAACTAAAATTCTTTGTCATAAGGTGTGTGAGATGGTAAAAAATTACATGGGTTTAAAAAGCAAGCGGGATAAACTAATAGAATTTAAATCCGTTGAGGGCTGTTAAATATATGCTGCATATTAAGCACCTACCATTGAGTGCATTTAGTAGACTATTAAATAGCATCTCTAATGAAGGAAGTCCCTGAACCACAATATGCAGGAAGATGTGAGAAACTAGCAGGGAAATATCATCAGTTGCTTCTCCTTTTCTTGTGCCATTTCTTTGTCATCTGTGACTGGTGTCTGTGGTAGAGAAGAAACCAGGTTAGATGGGCCTTCAACCCAACAAGGACATTTCTTGTGTCCTGGGCGGTGTGGGGGATATGTTAGCATTTTGCTTTCAAGTCTGAGTGATGACAAACTCAAGGAAGACAGGATGGGCTGGGCTCAAACTTCACCTCATCAAGAAGAAACGATGCTCTGGTGACTGGTAGCATTTTGAATAGGCAGGACACATGTCCTCTGACAAGGGGCCATATTTGTCATCTCTGTGTTAAGGATTTCTTTTTGAGTAGCTCACAAAGCTACTATCATTTTCACCTTTTACCTAGGCTCAGCCATGGATGGAAACACTGTAAGATTTGCTTCTCCTCCCATAGTAGCAGTGGCATAGTTCTCTCATGGATGAAATTCTATAACAGTATATTGATGAATTTCTCATCTATTCGGTTTGTGGCTTGAGGGATGAAAGAACAGCTCCTGACAGTGCCACCATCTGTATGCAAAGGGATGATCAAAAAGTATTTTGATTTTTCAGAGTCTACCATACTCTATACATTGCTATTCAATACTGTGTTCTAGCCATCATTCACAAATTACTTCAGCTATACTCCCTGCTTTAATGAGAGAAGCACAGTCCTTAACAA
This sequence comes from Tinamus guttatus, assembly GCF_000705375.1. The sequence continues at coordinate 46,905 of NW_010585819.1, read as the reverse complement.
AAGCTGGCTGTCAAAAGAGTGTATTCCATTTCAAATCATTTAATTTTATGTGTACACCTAGACCCACTGTAAAATATGTGGAGCATAATAGGCTTCTGGAGTGGAGTTTATGCCTAACACTCTGTGTAATTAAAACTACATGAGCACATTTTTTGACAGTATGTTTTATGATGCGGACTTATTTGCCCATCATACCCTCAGAAGGCCATTTGATGGCCATGTAAAGTATTAATCATGTATGAATGGACAATGAAAACTTTTTTAACAGTCCAAAGGTTTCATTTCCCTAGCAAGCACATCAGTAAAGAGCAGTAGTGGTGTTAGTACCAGTACTATGGACACTGCGTGGGAAGCTCCAGTTGGTAAAGTGTTGTGGGAAATTATCACCCTCCATTCTCCAAAATGCTCCTCTTCACCCTGCTCTGGGCATCATTCCCCAAGACCTCATCTGGTCCTGAACATTGCATTTTTTCTCATACACACACACACACAGATGAAGAAAACAATGGCCCTTTTAAACTGTCTTAAGCTGTGGTCACTTCCATTAGCCACATGAAATGAGAAAGAGTGGTGGAGGGCAAGTTTTTCACACAAAGTGAATACCACACAGAGAGCAAAACTTTTGCTTATGGCAACCTGAAGAGATTCATAGCTGTGGAATGAACACATTTGTGTACCGTATCTGAGGAGGCCACGAAAACCCCAAATGCGTTTAAGATTTGTGTACACAAGTGAAGACACCAATGCAGTGTGGATGGAGGCTGTGTAGTCACTCCCTCGGTCGTACATGCTATAACGTGGCTACAGCTCTGGGCAATGTTAGTGGAAGGTTTACAACTCCTGTAAACCTGTAAGAGAAGTAGAGCAGTATATATGAACCTGACTTTCTGGTGAGTTTGGGCTACCGTGTAGGAGTCCTTTTGCTGTGACAAGGGAAGTCTCCAGTACTGTAGCCAGAGCACAGGTGGGTTGACTCCAGGTTCTTCTAACCTTGACAAAACTTGTCCAGGCCATGGGTGTTAGCAAATCCTGCTCCCCTCTCTCAAGTTTCTCCCATTCCTGCCACTGTTAGAGAAGCATTGCAGGAAGTAAAACAGGGAACAGGTGCCAAAATGTCCTGGAATAAACACAGACTTAGTGCCCAGGCCCCTCACCCAACCATGGAGAATAAGCCCTGGAAAAATTTTCTGTACGAATCTACACATATTATCCTTGAAGTTGGACACTGCAAACTGCTGATCACTGAGAAGTGAAAGACTTTTGTGTTTTGTGTCTAAGTTTTGTGTCGTTTAAAAATATCCATTTGAATAGAGATAGCAGAAGTCTAGTCTTTTTTTTTTTTAATCTTTCTTTCTTTTTTCCCTTGAGATTATAATTACCAAATACAATTGTTACCTTTTCAGAAGTAGACATACAAAAAAACAGGATGGGCACATTTTTTTAGAAGTGGGTGTTTGAGTTTCTGCATCTAAATAAATGCCTGATTCTCAGAACTTCTGGCTGCTCACTTCTTTTGGCAGCCAGCCCCTTGGCTGACCTATGGACTGTCGTTTTATACAGTTTGGACTAATTGTACTCCAGATAGTTTGAAAACAAAGCAACACATAATTCTGCTGAAGCAGAATTTGCAGCAGGACTTTATGCTGCTGCAGCAATTCGGCAGTAGTTGAGCAAGCTTAACCCAGCCTGGCAGCGCT
>NW_010585819.1:17999-42767 GCF_000705375.1 Tinamus guttatus | reverse complement strand
AAAAGCCCAGTAGGCAGAGAAAGAGGCAACTGCTACATAGAGAACTGTTGCTGGGAAAACACTCTCTGGAAATCCTTCTAGAAGCTAAAGAGGGGCAGCAGTGCATTTTTCAGAGTAATGAAAAGTGCATACAGGACTGTCACTGAGACAACCTGGTATAGAGCAGAGACCCAGGTAACTACCTGCTCTTCTTTAGATTAATAACAAAACTTCCACTAGGAGTAGCTTCCATGCCATAAAATCATACCGCTACATACAGTCAACAGAAACCTTAAAATATTCAGTTTTATATTAGTTCACAACTTTTATGTGCTTGGAGATATCTTAAAATTGTCTGCTTCTAACAGAAAGAAGTGATTAATCAGGCCCACAACAATTGAGACAAACTACTGATATTTTCCAAACATAAAACTGGCTGCAGGAAGAGAGGTTCAAGACCTGAGTCATGCGCAAAACGTGTCAGGTAGAGAACTGAAATCATAAAAGATTGCTCACTAGTAAAGTCCTACCAGATGCATGTCTAACTGTCAAATCAGTAAGCTGAAGCTGGAGCGAAGGAGGAAATTTGCTGTACTCAGTATCAGACTGGAGGACAGGGTGAGTAGTTGGCAAGCATTGCATCCCCTGTGAAAAGACTCCCACAACTAATGCTTGTTGAGCTGACTGCATCCAAATCTTTCACATCTTGTGCCAGAGCCCAGTGAGTTAATTCCCAAGCTGGCCTCTAACCCCTATGCCTCCTTACTTGGCAAGTACCTGTCTCACCTCTTGCAGCACAATTTTTTTTTTGTTATTGTCTTTGGAGGACCATTGCTTTGGATTGCGACATTCCCCATTGCAGAAGCTGTTTCATCCCATGTTGCTGCATTCCTAAGCCCCTTCTCACCACTCTTCACTCTTGTGAAACAGAGTTGCAGGGAAACGGTGCCCTGGAAGAGGAAATAACAAAACTGTGCCAAAAAGTGATGAAATAAATTTCTATTGTGGCTGCCTCCCTGTTTTAGAAACAGGACTTCTCCCTTGGGCAGGGGGTGCAACCTTCTGCAGGAACGCGGTGGTGCTGATGATGATGCGGTTTTGGGGCTCTGCCTGCCAGCACACGGGCTCTGCGGCCCCTTCCTGCTCCATGGAGGCTGCAGCGATGCTCCACAGCTGCACTGCCTGCATCCGGCTGTGGCAAAAACAGCTACGTTGGGAACCTGTGACCTGCCTGCCTGTCTGCTGATCCCAGCTCTGAGGCTGACCACGGTCACCATCACTGACCCCGATGTCCTCGTCCTACCTGCCCAGCATTGCCCCTTGCAGAGAGCCCCTTCCCGCTGCTCCTTGGCCACGTCGCTCCCTCCCTTCCCTTGCACAACTGCTTTGGACGCTGCACTTCGGAAAGGCAGTTATTGCTCTCCATGGCGGAGCACTTCACTAAACCCAATGCCGATTCTATCGCTGAAGCTCTTCGCCTCCTTCGCAGCCAGAATCGACATCCGCTGCCAACTGCTATGGTTGCTCATTTGAGATTCGTACTTACTCGTACCGGAAAACGAATGCTAAAAGTCTTGCTCTGGCAGACATCGAGCTTTGCTCGAAAGCATATGTGCAGCTTGTGCCAGAGACTCCTCCACAACGACAGCACGTGGCTTTACTCCCTCTTGAAGGATTTTCTTCATCCAAGGCACTATGCAAGCCGTGACAAATGAGTCACTTTTAAACAAACAATTTGTATCAATTAATGATGCTTCACTTCATACTGACAGGCCTCAGGGCTTCACCAGCTTTGTGATATTTTTAATTGTGCCTCCAGATATATTCAGTCTCTCTGATGGGAAGTAATGACCACCGGGACAGGCATTTCTCTCATTTGTCTTTCTTGCACTCCTTCTGTCACACAGCAGAATCAGTACGAGTGCCAGTGGCCTCCTTTGAGTGACCATGAACCCAGCGCAGGACCTACCCCAATCCTGGTGCCCAAGTTAGCCAAACCACCTCCAAGAGCTCCAGCATTGAACATATCCAGCCTTTCACATCCACGCTGCCGTCACAGTAACCCGTATCAGGCAAATCGTGTTTTAGGGGTCATATTTTGGCACTCATGGTACAGAGGTGAGTGTTACATTCTGCACAGCTTGTCTCAATCCCTAATTTTGCTTCTTAGCCCTCTGACATGATGAACTACTGAGCTTTGATCACACAGTTTTCTCACTTCTGACGCTGACAGCAATTACCAGCCCTGGCTTTAATGATAAAATGCAGTAAATTAGTTTTAAGTCTGCATAGCTAATACAAAAAAAGGGTTCAAACAACAGATATGAAACTTGGATAAACATATAACAAGGTGCGGGATAAGATCCTTAGAAGACAAAGCAGCTGGGGCAGACCATGTCTTGGAGAACATTGAAGAGAGGGAGCGGAGACAGCTGATGAAGGCTGCAGCCTCTGCACATGGTCTGTGCATGCCAGTTTGTGGGGACAAGCCCATACGCACAGATGACTCTTTCCTCGTAGAAGGAAAAGATTGCAGCTGGGCCCTGTTCCCTGCCCTCACAGGTAAACATGGCATACTATTATTCACATGAATTAATGCACATCACCTTAAAAAGTCTTGCCTTATGCCCTTTTTAGCATGCTTAAATGACTGATCCATGAAACACTGTTTTAGAAAACAGGAACATTTCCTAATTTCCAACCTACCTGTATTTGTTAGCATGCAAATGTTGACTTGTACCAATGTTGTCCTAATTTATGGAGTTATTTGTTATTATCAAATAGACAGCCTTTTATTTTATTGTACGTTGTCATTAACGGAAATATCAAAGAAGGTGGGTCTTAAGATTGAGGAATTTCCACTTCTTACATCTTCTGACTTCATATTTTGCAGTTAACACTACTGTGTTTCTTGCCCCCACAACACTGCAGACCCAAGATGAGAGGTCCTGTCTGAAGAGCATCTGCACGCGGAGTGTTATCGTTATCTTCATGGAGCTGTGCAAAGAAGGCAGTACCAGCCCAGACAGATTGCAGTCAAGATCTGACAGGTGGCTACTTTGTTAGAAGCCAGTGATGGATTACATTGATGCCAACCAGAATATTGTTGATATAGTTGTGGTGGAAATTTGTGAGGTTATAATGCGTGCATGGTGTCTGCAAAATGGTCAATGTTCCTATCATCTCTGCAATGATGTCGGGCTCTAACAGAACAGAGTTCGAGTGCCAATAAGAGCATTCCTAAATGTTTCTCTCTATGGAGATGTATGATAGAAATCATATGCTTGCTTTCATGCTCTAGGGACTCCGCAGACATGCCAATAGGAAAGAATAATATTGAACCACTGGGGTTGGTGTGGTTGACCAGGAAGGCAGATCTGGCTGCTTCTGTGCTAAAGGATTCAAGCTTGCCTAGGAAGCTGCTGGGCTGTTCCACGGCGCCCGCCTGGCCCATGGCAGCTCGCCCACTTCCTGGCTAATTCCTGGGCACAGTTAGCGTGGTGTAGGTGGTCTGCATGCAGCAACCCTGTTTTGGAGCATGAGACAATTTATTAGCATAGATGTAAGCTACTCAGTGCCAGTTGGCCACAGTACCTGGGAATGTTCCTGGGCACATCTGATTTTGTATTATAGACATAGCCTTTGTGAACACCACCATGGGGCACCTTGTCATTTGCATGGTAATAGAGAGTCATATGAGCCATATCTATTTGAATATGAAAGCATCTTTTCCCCCGTAAAAAATATGTGCACCTGCTATTATTTCAGGAAAGTTCAGTGCACCCTCAACTATGCTGGCTTAGGAGGCCATTCCCTGCTATGAGAGCACCTGGTATGAGCAGGCTCAGTTGTGTACTGAGCTTTTGCTCAGTGGAAGCAGAACCTTTATTAGCCAAACTGAGAGCAAAATGGTACAGTCCATAAGCCAGCTCAGGTGCCAGAGTGCCCACCGTTCTTTGAAATAGGGGGGTAGGAGGTAAATGGCCCAACATTTGCAAGGATAATGTGAAGAGCTACCACCAGAGTGGGCGTAGGACACCACCAGTTTGCAGGCCTGGCGCTGGCGACTAGAAAGCTCATCTGTCATTATTGGGGGCAGTCCAAAAGAGGCAGGCACTGAAAGCACTTTGCATGCTGGAGCTTCGTGTGGCAAGCGGCAGTGCCCAGAGAAATAGCTGAGGAAATGTGATGCTGCATTACCTTGTCCTGTCCATGCCAACTGGCAACTGCCCACTGCTTTATGTAATTTTGAAATCTACTGAAAGTTTGGATGAGCCTTCCTGTTATGTTTCCACTTCTCTGCCAGTGGAGATGTTTATTAGAGCAGGTAAAAATGTTTAGAAAGCAATAAAAATAACTTTATTATGAAGCAGCCAACCAAGCAGACAAGAAATTGAGTTTGCAAACGGCAGCGAAGTGGCCGCCATGCCGCCTGTGGAGAGGATCCTGACCCCAGACAGTGTCGCTTCCCTAATGATGGAGCTACTTGCTATCAGCAGGTCTGCTTTTCTCCCCGCTGCTGCGTGGGCAGAGAAGGCAGGGGCCACATACCCAAGCACATGGCAGTCCCCATGTCCTGACTGACCCAGTGCCTGCCACAGCATTTCCCAGGGCTTTCTCAGCTCACAAGTGCAATAATAGCACAGAAATGGTGCTGGAGCTATGGAGGCATCTGCTCCGTGACTTCCCCTCCTCCCATTCTCACTTCCCGCTCCCTTTTTCCTCACCCTCCTAAACGTTTGTGGCATTCTGATATCATCTTGCTCTCCTCGACTGTCAGCAACCTGCCCATATTTCCTCTAGCTTCTCACTTGCGGTGGTGACTGAGCTCAGACTCAGCATCCTGTAGCAAATCTTTACGATTTCTTCTTTTTCCTCACCTCCCCTGGTGGATTAAGTTCCTTCTTCAAAGTCCTCAGTGGCTGCTGCAGAAAAAGTTCAAGTCCTGCCATACACCAATGAATGAATCACAATATATTCTTTGTCCGTGGAATGTAATAAAAGAAAACACCTCTTCATATTCTTTCCCTTAGCAAGGTCACAGCTGGATACCTCTCACAGTTCACTAAGCTGTTCTTTCTTCTTTCTCTCTATGTGTCCTACCAGAAGCATTTGCCTCCCAGGTTGTTAGTTTGCGGAAATGATAGCATGGCTTAAGATTTCAGTTATTTTTATAAAAATCAAGAAAATATTTTTAGACTTGGCAGAAGGGCAGGCAAAACTTCAAAGATGACCTTTTTACCAGTTATGGTCTTTGTATCACAGTCCATCTATGTTAATTTACTGCAGATGCTCTGTTGAAAAAAGGCAAGTTTCTCAGCTCTGAAATAAATTTTTTTTTGCTGAAAAGCTTTTGTCACTCAATGGCAAAAGAAGGCCTGTAAATTACAAGAGGAGGTAAGAATCCCACTGACTCCTTTGAGTTTGAAATCATCAGGTTTTATCGGCTGAGAATGAAAAAAATACGGACAAACATAAGCAGGATGCTGAACCTCAACACAGAGGCCTGCGCGCACCAGATCCACCTTCTCTTTTCTCCTTTCGCTCAGAGAGCACACACCAGGCAGCACTTCAGGGCCTCTACAAGACAGTACTGCCAACACGGTTCATAACAGACACAACCTGGCACACGCTCTGAATGCCGGTAACAGTATTAAGTGTCCTAAACTCAGCATATATTATATGTAGATAGATATAATAGACATGCATCATACAGTCACTTCTGTTAAGTCTGACCTTATAAATACTTTTAGAAAACATCATTCAGTTAGAGACTAGTAGAAATCAAATCTTGCTGCAGGCTTGTATTTTGACTATTTACAATTTGACTGGCAAAGAGAAACACATAGCTTCATCCCTTGACCGAAGCAAAAGCCATCTGAGCAAGTTATATTTACCAAAAGAATTGCACCGGTCGCCAGACTGCATGGAATCTTTCTGCAGGCAGCATCAGCTGTGACTCCAGTGCTGCTGATCCTTCCTCTCTGGTGTTTAGTTGCACCCAAAGGCGCTGCAGACAGCTGCATTCATGCTTGCTTCAGGACCTGCTCTAGCCTGCGGCCTTGTTCTGCCTCCTCTGTTTTGGAGTTTTCCTGAAGGCCGCTGGTGGTATCATCCTGCTTTAAAAGTCCAATTTTAAATGTCCAAAAACCATAGAATAGTTTGTAGAGCCCATGTTGGGTGAAGGCCTTGTAAAACTTCTATTAGAAAATTATCATTGGTGTTTTAACTTGTAGCAAAACTAATCTGGAGCAAAACTTATTTTTTGTGGACAGCTGTTGGTGGTGCAGTGCTGGTCAAACCAAACAAATCTCAATATTCACACTTCAAAAAAACCACATGGACAGTGAAGTTTCAGCCCAAATGCTTTGAGCAGGATTTTGAACCCATTTTTCCATATATCATATCTGTCTTGCACCCCTTCTTGCCCTACCACAACTTCGTAAGAAGGCGCGAGATTTTGGAGAAGACTCGTGTTGTGCAGGGTGAAAGGCATCTTGCATCAGGTGCTCACACCAGTTCCCAGTGCTGGCAGGTATTTCCTGCCATAGGGAATGGAGGAAAACCAGAACAGCACCGGTATGTGCAATCACGTTTAATGATCACGCTTAGAGCTGAAGAACCGGATTTGCAGGACTTGGCCTCGTGGGCAGCTGGCGACGCACAGACTATGCTGGCATCTCGAGCATGAGGACAAATACTTCTCTTACGTACAATGACTAAGATTCATACCAGGATTTCTAAATTTGCCTAATAGGACTTTTATATTTCCATTTCAGCTAGGATATATCATTACAGTGCTGTAGTACTAAATAATTACAAATCTGAAGATAACTCTATGTGTGATTTACAATTCCAAAGCAAAACTAACCTTGTTTCTCTGCACTGAATATATTTTCCTGATTAATTCACACTTACGCATGGAAATTCAAGAAAAGTGATACTACTGATATGCTTCCCAGCTGGTTGCAGCTAAGGTCTTTCCTGCTTCACACTTATGGCCTGGGAGGAATGGTTTTATTACCACTGAGCCATAAGGAAAATGGAGAAAAAGTAAAGAACAGCTGGGTTTAATGAGCTGGAACAGATGTAGATATCAAAGCAGCTTGTACACTTGTCATTTAAAGAGTATCTACATGTATATAAATGATTAGCAACTTAAATCAAGATTTTTGTTACAAAGATTACAATGGGGATAATACTTCAAAAAAAATATTTAAAAAACAGTGTCTTGAATTACTCCATTGGCCACAAGCAACATAGCTTATAAAGGCTTGAACTATCAAACTCTGCACAAATACGATGGACTTGTCGTTCTGGACTATGCCACTGGTTTTCTTTTACTTCTGTTGATTTGTTCTTCTTTTTCCCTTGCATTTTACTTAAAATTATATGGGTGTTTTGAAGGTACATTCCTAAGATACTGGTAGAAAAATTATCTATCCTTTTTAAAATGCTATTCCAGAGGTGAAACCTCTATATTTTCTAATCTTAGTGCAGGTCTCAAGTCTGACTGTAAAAGAAATAGCTTAAAACCATTCAAGAGAGATGTGATAGTTTTATAATTTCAGTGAAATCCTTAAAAATAAATCATATGTTAAGAGGATCTCCATACTTCAACACTAATGCAATCTTAAATGACAGGATCTGGTTTTGGAATATAGGATTTTCTCTATGGGATTAAAGATGTCAACTTATATTTATGCAGATATATTTAGCTGCTTAATTTTAGGCTTAGATTAATTATTTTTATGTTGGTAGTCCGACAGTTTCCAGTATCTAAGTAAGACTAAGATGAAATCATGATGGAAAAACATTTCATTAGTAATTTGTTCTTTAAATCAATGCTAATAGTTAGTCCTAGAGCTAGGAATTTAATAAAAAAATAGGGATTATTAAAGATGGCTTAGAGGAAATTAAATGCACCAAAAAGGTGTTACTGCTATAATAATGACAATATCTGTGTTTAAAACTCAAATTAGCTTTCCCTAATTACTCATGAAAAATTACTATTCTACTTTTATGGATTCAGTCTAATATCCTTATCTTCAAACAGCTACCTGGAGATATGCAGGCAGCAAGCACAACTAGTAACATGCACTGTGGTCTTCAGATCTGCAAAACCATGCATTTCCAAAGGAAATTCAGTCAGGGAGAATTTGGATGGTCCACTTTTTCAGTGGACTGGTGCTTGGCAGGCTTTTGTAACACATCTCTTGCCAAGAGCTCTTTCCAGCTGATGGTAACAGCTGGTTGTGGCTGAGTTCGAAAAAATACAGAAGGAGCCCTCATGGAGGGCCCGATGTATCAGCCCGGCGACTTTTTGCTTGCTAGTGGGTTTTTGTTGTATCTTGGCACAACTTATCCAGGCAGTCGGGGAGAGCAGGCATTAAGGGATTTGGTGTGACAAAAGGGAAGGCAGGGCTGGCTCTCACCTTACAGGAGAAGGCCCACTGGTTCATACGAGCTATAACCTTCGGGAATGTCAAGCCCAGTTCTCAAAGTATGAGAGGTTTCTTCTTACTGATGATATTAAAATACTTACAGTGTGGAATTTTATTATTTGAAGAGTGGCCATTCAGAAACCTTAAGGCTGTTTAAGGAAAAGCAGAAGACTACATAAGCTTCCTGTGGTATTCTTATTCATGAAGGTATCCGAGCCATGCATTTCTCTATGCAAAAGATGATTACATGAATTACTTGTCTCATTTCAAGCATATATTATAAACAATTAATTTATAACATAATCACATAAAAAGTATTTTGATTAGGTGTATCAATAAATCTTGTATGTTTGTTGTGCTGTTCTAGCAATAGTCTTATACAGGTTAGAGAATCCACACATACAGGAAGAATTTCTGCACTACCTTGAGTGCAGAAAATACTTAGGTATTTTTATTTCTTCTTAAACATTTGCCAGTCTCCTGGAAATTAATACTATTAGTCCTGCCACTCAACAAACTACTTGTTTATATACACTAAATACAAAAAATAACAGAAAAGCCCAACAGTGATCAAGGTGAATTTACAATATAGCTTGGTGTTTGTGCTGATGTCAGTAAAATATCAGGCAAGGTCTATCTCTAAATCCCAAATATTCAGGTGTCAAAGTGCAAATTGATTTGTACCGTTCAGCCTGGGAACAACATTGCTAAATCCTCCAGTGAGACACAGCTCTCCTCCAGCAGTAAGGCCCTTGCTAGAATCTCCAAAGCTTTGGTAAAATGTTAATGACAATTCAAAATGCACCAAATGGCTAGATAGAAAAGATGACTGTAGATTTTGCTGCAGTCTATATTAATGTGAATCAGGAGGTATTGCTTGTGTATGCAGCAGGGTTAAACCTGACTTAAAGCATTGCAACCAAAAGCACATGGCCTGGGGCTTCTGAAGTGCCCTGATGTAGTGATTTATTCAGCGGGGGGCATTTTCCTCTGGAAATCACACAATACAATGGTTGTGGCTGTGCAGGGGAGTAACATCATATTTCCTTTTTTCCTTTTCTACTAATACCAACATCTGCCAATGAGCACTTCATAGCTGTCCGCATTACAAAAGGAATCTAGCCATGACAACCCTCTGCATGGCCAGCAGGCCTCTAATTCAGCACTGTCCAGGAGGCCATGCAAGGCAGCTCCCACGTCAGAAGATATTATGTGGCTGGTAAAGCCTGTCACAGATCCTACAGCCCTCCTAATCATGTTTTTTTTCTATGATTTCCTGTTTCTCCATTGGTTTTTCCTTTTAAGCCATTTTAGATGTAAATCAATATAGAAAGGCTCGAGGAGTGGAGGAGAAGGGAGAGCAGGAGTCGGGCTACCCATTTCTCTCCAGTCTCTGTTCCTTGGGGCAATTTGCCTTTTAAGACAGTATTTTGGCAGCTGAGAGAAGCGGAACTGGTGTGCTACCTCCCCATTTTTAAACAGCAATTCTAGTGTAAGTAAAAGGGAAGACATGACAGAAGAGGTAGAAGATTAGCACAGAAAGAAATCTGAAGGAGGCAATGCAATTAACTTGCAACTCTGCAGCAGCTTCCAGCCTTTGCTAAAGTCACAGCAACTGCAAATATTGCAGCATATTTTTCTATACGCTAAACATACTGATAATGCATCTTTTGTATCTAAACAAACATTAATAACTTTACATATCTTTGAAAGGGAATATACACACTGATGAGCATTATGTAGAGCCTGCAAAATAGCTTCCATGAATATGCACACAAATAGTTATACTAGTTTTGTCTTTTCTTCCAAAACAATATTATTATTGTGAATCAGATCAAAGGTGTGTCCCTATGTGTATCCTGTCTAGGACTATAATCCAATAGGAGAAAATATAAAGAAATATAAAAAAAACCACAAATACTGAGGGATGCCTCTTATGCACTACTAGTTTCTATGAATCAGAGGTTAAGGGAGTTGAACTGCAATGGATTCACTGCATTTCACAACCCTTCATAAACCTATCCTCATGAATTTGTCTAATCATCTTTTTAAGTCTTTGACACTTTTACAGTTCCCTTATGTTTTATTCCCATGCAACTTTGAAAACAGCCCCCAAAATATCTATCGGCTTGACAGTGATATTCAAAACGTGCATTTCAAAGATGTTGGGACATGCATGCGTGCAACTGTTTTGCAACTGAAATTTTGCATTCATACACAGTCACCTAGCCTGAGAGCACCTCAGGACAAGCCTGGTTTATTACAACAAAACCTTATCACTCAAACTTCAACAGCTTAGCACTAAAATCCCATCACATAAATTTAAATGAGGTATGTACATTCTAGGAACAGAAAATAGCCAATTGCATTTGCAAAAAATCACTCGAGTTTCTTTAGTATTCTTGCAACCAAATATTGAAGAGGCTGTTATTTTTTTTTTAATTGGGGAAAATAGAAATATTGAAACCTAGCAGTTTCCCTTTTTACTGACAAGGAATCAGTGAAAACTACTACTGTTCCATGTCTCTTGCAACATGGCTTTCCATTTTGTGCAATGTAATCCTCTAGATTTGCTTCAGTGTTTCACCTTTCTCTTTATTTTTCACCTTACCTATGTGCCTGTTAGTGAACAGAAATAAGTAATTGAGAATAGTTTAAAATGGTTAAACATTTTGGTTTGTTTCTTTGGAGGAAACAAAGCTGATTTTGTTTTTCTTTTTGCGTGTTTCCAACCATACGCTGTTTCCAAAAGGCTGAAGTAGCCTTTGGAGCGATCTCTGTTAAAGGTGCCTGCGAGTGATCCCTGCATCTATCTAAAGAATGCTCATTTGAGCATGTTGAAGGAAAAATGAAAAGTTCTCAGGCAAAAGAATACTGTTGTTAACGCACTATACGTGGAAAAAAACATACTATGCTTCTATGCTCCAATGCTTTAAAAAATCACCTGATTGCTTAGCTAAATTCTATAGAAAAAAAAAAGGCCTTTTGTTATAATAACAAAAGCCTGGTAGATACTAGCTAGATGGAGAAAGTCGCAAACTGTGAGGTTGCACATGTGGCCACATGCTTTAATTCCAGAGTTGTTCCTTTTTAAAAGCTACTCTTCCAAGGCAGGGCTATACTTCCCCAAAATACCAGAACATTTTTTTCATCTTTGACCCCAGATGATGGATTTTAGCAGTGACAACAAATCACACCGAAGTCTTCCCGGGAGAAGTCCGAAAGGAAATTTTTCCCTCTACTCTTCTTCAAAGGTATTCATCATTGTCACTGCAATAAACAGCATCAGATCCATTATGCTGCTAGACTTGAAAGGCCAAAGGAATCCCCCGGAAGGGTGGTTTTTATCAGGGCATAGTCAAGTCCCATCATTGTCCCTGCGGAGGAGGAGTGGAATCCAAACTGTGCTTTCTTCTTCCTTAACACCCAGCTTATCCATATCTCCCATATATTTCACTCTGCTTTGATGCCACATAGTAACAACACATCAAGAAGCTGAATTTTCCATCTGAACTCTGAATAATTCTAAGCTCTTGTGACTAAAATACTGATAGCTTTCTTTTATTCAACAGAACAAGAACCTAGTTGATGCAGTAAAACACTAGAGTAAAATATTTTGGCAAGTATTTTTTTTTCTGCAGAGAAATTCTTTGCTTTCCTGGGAGAAAACTGAAGGAATTAGGAGCACTGTTGGCTCGCAGTTCAAAATCTGAGATTCATGATATAGCCAAGTATGCTCACGTGTTATCTTTGATTGCAAAAGATGGTGACATTATGAGGAAGTAGGGAACTCTAGCATCTTTTAAACACATAGCACTGGCTCAACTGTTTTCACACACCTGTAAATCATAGAAGACTCTCTGGAGATCTGTAGATCAATGTTCCCCCAAAAGCAAAAAGGGCAGCATCCAGCAGAAGAAGCAAGAAATACAACAAAGAAACAAATGGAGATGTCTTTTAACTTTTATTAGCTTACCTTCATTGGATATGTTTAAGACACTTGGAAAAAAATAAGGGTAGAACAGATCAGAAACAAGATGATAATGTTAAAAAAGGGACACTTAGATGGACAAGACCAATTAGGCAATCTGTAAGTGCCAGGAAAGAAATATCCCTACAACAGAAGTGATTGCAATAGAAGACCCCAACAGACTGAGTGTTTTTTATTCAAAATACAAGTAAGCCTTGGAGTGCTTTGTGGCATGTGGTTGCACAAGGCAGTAAGGTGAAAGGCACCTGGTATTTGCTTAGCTTCCAACAAGAGAGTAGCACTTTGGCACAGCTTAAGTGGCACAGAAAAGCAGGTGTGAGGTATGAATTTCACATTACCTACTTCTATTGCCAACATCACATGCTCTGGCACTGTAGCTGGAGTCTCACATACAGAAAAATGTCCTTGTGAAACACCCCAGGAAAGACTTGCGCGATCTCTGGCCGTTTAGCTGTATAGCACTTCAAGAAAATGCTTTCTGGGAAAATCCATTAAAGAAAATCCAATATGGCCTGTCTTTCTGCAAAATGTGAGCTCCACATAACAGTCACACAATTAGAAACTGTCATGATTTCTTTGGCACTTAATATTTTTTAAGACTTTCATATATTTTACTTCATTAGTACTAACTGGAAGGCCATCGTTACATTCGAGAAGTTTTTTTAAAAATTGTATTCAGAAATATGAGCCAGAATTTTGAATCAGTGATATGCAGATAAATTTAATGTCTACGAAACATCATCTCTTGGATGAAAATAAGTATTCTATTTGAACAGTGCTATCCCAGAGACAAGCACAGCGAAACAGGGCAATATGACTAAATATATGTAATGTGCAAGTAAGCTTTTGAATGATTTTTCTTCTCTTTGCCCAGAAAAGTCCCCCCCAGAGGGCGGAAAGACAACATATGGACCCAAACAGTTGAACAAAACTCTTACCCTCTGAAATCAGCACTCAGCGACTCAGAGGTTCAGCTAGGGAGCCACTGTACCACGGCTCTAGTTTTACTGTGGAATACCTATGGCTTCAATGAATTTCCACTAACAAAAGCTTACATTTCCATTGCAACAAAATATTTAGCAATGAAAAGCATAAAATCATTCTGTATAACCCCCCAAAAACGATGCTCGAGAAAATCTAATGCATTTGCAAGGAACCACCAGCTTGATGTACTTCAAAGTATGGTATAGTTGCTTATCTTTGATAATCAAACTGCTGAAAATAATTGATATTGCTAATTATTTCAGGGGGATTGCTGTTGTTCCTACTCCATCATTACTGGTTACCTTGCCTTCAATATTTTCTAGATTTATGTTCATCACGACTCAATAGTCAAGCTGGCATTTTATTCCTAGTTTCTTTTTTCTGTGCCAGTATTATCCTTTACCATTAATCATCAGTTATCAAGTAGCTTATTTCTTCATTTTGGTACAGTAACTGATCCAATACTTAACATTTTTTAAATGTACATATTTAACTGAGACACCTCTTACTGAATGTCTTAATAAAATGTCTTTTTCACTTCACTGCATTCAACATTTCTTGGGAATGCTTATCCTGAGCGAAGGCAAAATATGTGTAAGCCTTTTCAGCTAACATTTCAAGCAATGAATTGCTTGAAAGAAAAAGCAGGGAAATCTCTCTAATGTATTGATAGTGAACAACAGGATTGGTATCACTTTTCTATTTCTTCTACAATTGTTTTCTTTTTATATTTTCATGCATATTTTTGTGCTATATGAACACTACAGAATAGTGCTTATATGAAGGCAGGCCTTCACACTTCAGAATTTTTGTAACGAAAAGGTTGCATAAATATATAAACCATTAATTTCCACAGTACTTCTTGCAGTTTTATGATTTTTGCTCTTAGAATTTAATCATTCTTGAGCAATGTGAAGCCAACATTGCATATATTTAAATCACATGCTGACAGTGCCTTCTTTTAATAGCTTGCAAGAGTGCACAGCAGCACTCAAAAATTATCGGTTTCAATAAGCTTGTTGGTATTGGTGACCTCAGCAAGCTTCTGCTGGGTATAAGGATCTTGTTCAAGCATTTCTCTTTGCAAAAGGACATTTGTGAACACTGTGAATGTCTGGACAATGACTTAGACGGGTGTTTGTCAAGCTTTGAGCACAGACTCTGGATCCCTCTATCTTTGTGAAACTCCTTTCAGTGGAAAGTCCCTCTCCTTGGATTTGCTCTCCATGAATTTCTAGAATAAGGAGGGAGCAGTGTAATTTATTTGGCTGGAGAGAATGCTAACTGTTGGTTGCCATTACACTGTGGGTAGCAGTTTTGGGGCTCTTTGGTCACGTGCAGCTCTCGGGCTGCCCAGGTGCAGCTTGCGATGCTGGGGCTGCATGCGTGAGCAGAGCAAGGCTGTGCTACCACAGGGCTGACTGATTAATACGAATACCTAGCAGCAGGAAATCCAGCAGAGACTGCCAAAGCCGGCGTTGCTGGGCCACAAAGAAGCAATGAGATGCCCTGGGAGATGGCTGTCATCTCGTGCCCATGTGCGTGCTGAGAAACCTGCCTCTTGGCGCTTTGAAGTATGCGGACCCTTTGAAGTGTTGTGAGCTAGGAGCTGGGTAGCGGCTCCTTTGCCTATATTTATCCTCTGTGACCTCCTTTAAGCCTCTTGGTGGTGCTCTAAGAGGGAGGAAGAGGATGAGTCATAACCCAGTTAACATGACAGAACTATAGGTATGATAAAGAACAGTGGGGGAAAAATGACAAGTATGGTATTTCTAAAGAAAGTTGGTCTTTCTCAAGGATCTGTACCATTAAAGAGGAAAAAAATGCATTACTGGCATAAGAAAGGTGAGAAAAATATAGTAGAGAATCAATATCTGAAAGTAACGTAAGGATTTCCCCAGAACCTGATCTAGAAGAAAGGTTTTATTCATTCAGCTACTGCGGGAATCTGTAAAAAAAAAGACGAGAATGGTCAAGGAAGGGGTTGTACATGAAGCAAAAATCTCCGAGGAGCTCTGCTGGCTCGTGACATACTTGATTACACTGCTCAGGGGCCCAGCACGCGTTGGTGAGACAACAACGGTGCTAAAGATCAGACACTGTGAACACAAATCACAAGAGGCACCTCTATGAGATGAAACTTCCTGTCACATCTTTAGAGTTTATAGGTATTGACTATGTTCTCAGAGCCCCAGGAGAGGGGGAGGCAGAAGGAGCTTATTAAGACAGTGACAAGCACAGAGGATTTATAAGAACAAATATGTCACTGCTAAATAGCTCAAATCAATAATGGAAATAGACTACGTATATTTGCATAAGACTGGGAAAAGAAATGGGGAAGAAGGCAGAGAAATCCGTTTCTGCGCGGTGATTATCTCGGCTTGATTGCAGACAATTACACGAAATTATACGATGCACCAAGGGCAGAGCAGGGCTGTCAGTGACTGAAGACTGAAGACAGTGTAGGACAAGGTAGCAGAGACCACTGGGTCACTGCAACCACTCAAGTCTGCTGCCATGAAAATATTGTGTGAGCACCCCCAGACGTTTCCTCTTCATTGCGCTCCGCAGCCCTTCTTAAATGGTATATTCCTTGTTATACAGCAAAGATAAGGGCACCGTTCTTCTGGGTTCTGACTACAGGGTATTTGCACAGAAAAACCTGCTTGTCCTTGCAGCATGTGGGTGGGCTATGAATGATCAGACATTGTTATGATTGCCAATAAACCCAATTACCACTGTACACAGGATTTTGTAAATATAAAAAAGAAGAGCTGGTGCACCTAAAACCTCACATTATAAGTGTAGCTGGTTGTGCCTCTCAGGAGAACAATGTTTTACTTCTCCTTTTGTGATATGGAATTGCTACAGTAGACCTAGACTCACTAAACGTGGCTAAATCCACAGTTACTCTTCACACAGGAAGATGACTTGTAGAATCTGCCAAAACTGACCTCGTTTTGAAGTAGTTATTGCTTGAACACCTACCTGAATCTCTGTAGAGCTATTTTCATACGCTAATGTGTGGTCACAAATGTTTGATCGTCAGTAATGTTCTCAACGAAGCTCTGATAAGCCAAGATGAATTTGCCTACTGCTAAAAATAATCCTCGGAAAATAAATAATCATTGTATTTCTCAACTGGTTGATTTTTATCAGTCAAGACTAGAGAGGGAAATGGACAGGAACAAAACTTAGCAGTTAACTGAGGTGTTAGAGGATTCTTACTTCTCTGAACTAACTGCCTTCTGCATGACCTTTCAGGGTGGTCAACTAAATGAAATGTTATCAAGTAATTTCTCTGTGTACATTTCAGTGTAAGACCAAAACCAATATATGAGCAAACTGAACAGAAGTGTTTGAAATCTCTGACTCATCCTTCTGTTTCTGTTTAACAGAAATATACTTTGCACATGTAAGTGAATCGAGGTAAGAGCTTCTGTGTGATCCAAAGAGAATCTATGGTATTTTTTAAATGTTAAAAGCTTTTTTTTTTTTTTTTTAAGTTATACTCATCTGAAAAATTAACTATTTAGAACTAACCTAGTAATCGACCTTCTGCTACCTGGCCTTATCAGTTCAGCAGTGACCTCTTATGCAGAGGTGATTAATCTTGTTTTCATCCATGGGTTCCTCAGTTTTCAAGTGGAGGTGGAGACTTCTTGCTACTGACTGGACAAGCATGAGCAGCTTTATTTTAAAATAACCCTTCATATACCCACTCGACATGGTCTCTAGAGCACTCAGGGTTCACAGGTGACAAGTTGAAAACCACTGCTTTAAGGTATGATATTTGCATCATATCTGTATTGCTGGCAATATGTAGTTAAATTAAACTCACCAAGTTCACTATTTATATTCCCAGTTTCATCCATGTAGCATAATTTCCCTGGAAATACCTATGTAAATTGTCATCTGCTGCCTATTGTTTATATAATGCATTTCTTTATGTATAACAATCTCCTGCATTACCTTATTTGTTCTCCTCTATCTTCTGACATGCTTATTTCAATTAGTACAGAATAATGTAATTATAACACTGTTGTTATAATCACACAAGGAGATACCTGACAAATACTTCAAAATGGCTCAGATCTTTATTTTACTAATTGCTGCAGTAAGTTTGTGCATATCATTGACTGCATTATACCTGAAATTCTTGAGTGAAAGCAATTGAATCACATGAAACAGTTACATAAAATGATCAAATTAAAAAAAAAGCCATTTTTGATATCTAATTTCTTTATGTTTGCTAACCAGGCACTTTATGTTTAAACCTTTACCTGTAAGTGGGAATTCTATACTGTAATCTGTAGATACCTCTAGATACCTGCGTGGAGGTAGCAAAACTTAAGTAAAAATTGGTGCATAAATAAGCTTGTGGGAAGTGAGGTGAAGATCCTTGCCATGGGAAGCTGACTGTATGGAGAGGCTATTTTGGCTGGTCACCATGTTAAACTCTATTATTATAGTTTGCTGACAATACCAGTAACCGAAGGCATCAATCTACAGGCACAGTTATTCATAGCAAAAGACAGTGGAAACAAACTGCTTTGCTTACAGTATTCACAGCACTGAAGTATGCCAACAGCAGACAGAACAAATGTCAACAGGCTGCTGAGCTCTTCAAAATCTCTAACAAGTTATTCAGAGCACAAACACACCTTCAGGAAGCCTTGGAAAAAAACAGAGCAGATTCCGATACAGCCGCTTTCTCTAAATTCTGCAGTGAGGGCACTTCTGAAAATCTGTTTCCTTTTAAATTACAAAAACATTTCTATCAAAGTTAGGTCTGTCAAATGCAATTGTACCTTTGGGTCAATCTTTGACCCACATGCACATTTAACCTATTTGGAGTTTCAGACTTAGATTTCAGACCTCAGTGACTTAGGCGCTAACCTTGGGTATCTGCCATTCATGTAAGCTCAGCATTTGCCTTGTACGACATTGAACTCTCTTTGTGAGAAGCAAGTCCATGTTTTAAATCAACACAAAACATCCAAACAATAGCAGCATGCATTCAATATGGTATTTATTAGACAGAAAAGAAAAGCAGATGAAGTAAAGCTTTTCATCTTTCTCATTTGAAGGTGTAGCTTGAAAAACTCCAGTATCATCATCCAATATTATCATCGAGAAGTTAAGATATAAAAGTCAGGAACTGGCACAATATGTTCTTTGCCAGTTAAATACTGCACATTATTTTAGCAAACATTTCTGCTAGCAGCTGTTAACTTCAGGCAATAGAAATGTCTGTTTGCAGAGGAGTAAAGAGCAGCTAGGGAATCTGTTTATTCACTCTCATAAAAGCTTTTCTTCGCTGATATGCAGAGTTGCTATTTCAGAACGAGTTATAACACAAAGTTGTTTTAAGTGGTACTTTTGCTGGTCGAGTTTAATTTTATTTCTGAAAACACTGTTAACAGCAGGAAATTATTAGTAGAGTTATAAATGACACAAAATTAGTATACTATTGGCTTAAAGCTATGTTTAACTTCTTTAGTTTCCAGAGGAAAAAAGGACCTTTACAAGCTCTTTTCTTTGAGGCTATATTTTTAAAATTCAGTGACATACGGAGTAGGAATACTCAGTTCAAAGGAGGAAACAAAACAAGACAGAAAACACAGACTGGTTTATGTTTTTATGACTCAGTTAGTTACTACAAGCAATGCTCCTGAAGGAAACTATCCCGACATTTCCTTCAATGTGGCACTAGTATTTTATGACTTCCTACAAGTCCTTTGTGATCTTGGCCCTTTCTGTCCATAGCTCTTATGAGGATATGTCTCGATATTGGACTTATCGGCCTGCATTTCTGCTTCCAGAAAGGACTCCCTTTTAGTGTCAACCCCAGCGCGCTGTCTTTGCCAAGGACACTCTCCTGGCTGCCTGTCTGGAAACATCACCTCAGTGCAAAACGGCCTGGACGATGGATTCATTGTGGCTCACCTCTAAAGCCCCGAAGGCCCCATTACAGGGTGGTAACCAGACGTGCGGACGTGAAATTTTGATTGCTGAATCCCCGGCCTACAGACATTTGTGGCAGAACTCAGAGGAAGATTCGGGAAAAAGAAATAAAGATGCAAAGGAAGAAATCAGCTGAGGACTAGAGGAGATAATGAACCCAAAGGAGGTATAATACCACACCCGGAATGAAGCACCAAGAGCCCTCTGCCATTAAATGTTTTGAAAAAAAAAAAAAAAAAACTGAAAGAGCACAAGCTCTCATTATGGAGAGCTCAATTATGGAGAGCTCTCATATTTCGTCCTGTATGTAGCCAGAAAAACTACAGAAAATGAAAATGATTAATAAAAAAAGAGAATAAACAGAAGAATCCTCTCTGGATCTAAGAGAACTGGAAGAAGCCAAGAGGAAAGAGGAAAGTTCACCAAGTAAAATTATCATATTTTTCTATCGTTCTTCATAATAAGAGTGTAAAAATTGTTTCTTTTTTTTTTCTTGCTGTGTACGGTGCTTAGATATAAATCATCTATGGGCTCATGACTAGACTTCAATGAAACTAATGACATGAAAGTCTGTAGACTTGGGATGAGAAAACATTTTTCAAAAAATACTCTGGTAAAAGGAATTTTTTTTTCTATTATGATATTATAATATTTTAATCTTTTTGCGTTTTTACACTTTGGGAATGTATACAATTGTCACTAGGTGGAAGAATCATGAGTCATTCAGCTTCCAAGCGATCTCCCTAAAGAACAGTCTCAAATGCAGATGTTTCAGAATTCCCAAACTGCTTGCTGGAGTTGAATGAACTGTTTCTTTAAATAGATGTGTCACTTTGCTGGCTAGCTCATTTAATTACTGTAAATGTCAGCACTCTTAACAGAACGATCATCATCACAAGCTACGATTTCTGCATTTGATGTGAGTGTAGGAAAAAAACACAACTTGGTTGCCACCAAGTTTGGGGAAGATCCAAGTTCAGGATATTCATACTCAAAGTCATCAGTTCCCAGGGTTTCACTTCAGATATATTCTACCCTATTAAGGGAGGAAAAGAATATAGAGTTTTCAGTTACCAAATATATATCCTTTCATGCTATTAGAAATCTTTCAGATTTCAAAAACAAAATTGCAGAGCAGGGATGGTTATTAACTCTTGCAAAAAGATAGCTTAAGAGGAAAGACTCAACTTCTATTGCTGACCATAAATGCTAAAAAGTTAACTGAATTGCCTGTGGAAAAGAGAATAAAAAAAAATATTTTCATTGAATTTTCTTCTCATTTTCCCTTTCATTTTCCTTGCTTGAGCAGGGGATTTGAGCTAGATGATCTATAGAGGTCCCTTCCAACCTCTGCCATTCTGTGATTCTATGATTGAACTGCGCTAAGCTATGCACATTCTACATGAAACTACTATCAAAAAACAGTAAAAGAAAATATAAAATTACTTTTGCCATGCTTATTTTGAAATCAGTAAGTGCCATAGGACTAGTAGTGTGTGCAAGGGAGCTGCTAAAACAACCAGGGATCATTTCACTTCTTCGTTGCTTTGTTGTTGTCATCTCTGCAATGATGCCAGAGAATCCGATGGAAAAATTGCTACAGGTTTCAAATAGAATGAATAAATCTCTTTGTGCTATACCTAAGAAATTTATGTTGAAATTTTGTAATTTATAAGTTTATCTTCTAAAATACACACACACACAAATCTATTTATCTCGTCTGGATCTAATCCTTCATATCTTACTCAGGCAAAGTTAAAAAGAAAACATTTTTGCCTAAAGAAGGCACTATGGCATATACAAGACTATGGCGTATAGAAGTAAGAATAGAATCATTAAAACTGCACTGATTCTTCTGAATTCAGTTTTTCTACTTTGTTTACATCAGATAAATCTCAGTGAAAAGGGACATTTTTGCTCAGTTGTTACATGATTAAAGAAAAGGAGCTGCCAATAAATAAAAACAGCTTATGCTTTCCAAAGGGTGCCAGGCATTTTATGTAAGTTGGAAACACAGGTCTGCATTGACCATTCCGCAGAAATTCACTACATGCGTGTAAGTATCGTTACTCCTGGATTTATTCAGGAGTTTATATAGCATTTATACAGCTACTCCTTAACTCCTTATCTCAATACTCCTGAGCGGGACAGTCACGAGGCCCTGACAATGATTTATCCAGGAGGTTTCCGCCATCTAGTGGAAAGTGTGTGAGTGCCAGGAACACATCCCTGAATAGCTAAAGACCTTTGTTTCAAGGCTACGTATGAAACTGTTGAATCTAAACCTTTAGGAAAATATATATATATATATATATATATATATATATTCACTTCCAAAGGGAACAGGTAAAGGGAGGTAAACGGTACCTCTGAGGGCAGGGGAGAACATGGCGGCCGGCCCGGCGCCTTCCCCGCACTACATTTCCCAGAAACCCCCTGGGTGGGGGGCGGCCAGGCCTCTCCCTTTCCCTCCTGCGCGGGGTCTGCTGGGGGTTGTAGTAGGAGCGGCGGCAGGAAGATGGCGGCGAAGATCCGGGTGCCGCTGCGGCCCGTGAAGAGTATCCTGGTCCGCTTCTGCCCCTTCGAGCCCAACGTGGAGAGCACGAGGTGAGGGGCTGCTGCCTCCGGATCCGCCGACTCGCTGTTGGGGGGAGCCGGGGAGGCGGCCTGGGGCGGCCGCCATTTGCCCTCGGGCCTAGGGGCTCCCTCAACAGGTGCGGTCAGAGAGCCCCTCCTGTGTCCCATCCTTGTAGGGTTTGGGGTTTGTGCCCTTATTTTTCATCCGGGGGTGAGGTTATGCCAAATGGCACCCATTTAAGAGTTAGGCTGTATGTTCAAGCTCGAATTTAGGACCCTGATGGGGCCTGTGACCCTGCACGGAGCCCTGAGTAGAAAGGCAAGAGCAGAGGGAGCAAATATGTAAGAAAATATCTTTTAATTATTTTAATTTATTTTATTGGTCATTGTTCAAAGAAGAACTACCCTCTAATAAGTTGCTACATCTGTTGTATGCTTTATGTAATTTTTACGATCTTAGTCTTTGAGGCCTGGCTTTATAGTTTGGTTTAGGGCAGACACAACCGTAATATTTTATTAGCCAGTGAGAAGTCACTGTATTTGTCTTAAGGGCTGTGCTCATATGGAGCATTGTCAGGAAGTTTTAAGTCAGCTTTAGTTTTAAGCAGATTTGTGGAGGATCTCCATGTCTGAGTATAGACTCTTGCATGTAAATGCGTGTGTTTGACTCTTCCCATCTACTTACAGAGATGCTGCTCTCTCAGCTCCTCAGGATTTAGGTGTGGGACTAAAGTTATTAGCCCAAGTGCTTGTAATGGGAGAGAAAGGAGGAAACAGCTGATGCTGTCTTGGTAATTGACTGCTCAAGAGGTCCAAGTGCTTCTCAAGTGATGCAACTTCTGCCAGGTCTGCATGGAACAAGTATAAAATGTCACTTTCCATAGACTTGCCCACACTCTTGCTGTTGAAATATTCTTATTAACACAGCTCAACCTAGAATGTCTTTAAGTCAACTGAATGTCAAGCAGGTTTCGCACCTGTGAGAAACCTGTGAGAAACAGATACTGCTTAAATAACTACATGCAGTCTGAATCCAAACAGTAAAACAGTATAAAAGTATCTGAAAAAGTGTAAAGAAAAATGAGAATGGTTTTGCTGATGCTTCTTTTCTCATATTATTAACCCAGTTGAGGGCAATGCAGAGAGTGCATACACTGGATTTTGAAAAATTCTTTGGTATGTTTTTTTCATATTAGCTCGAAATATTCTTTAAATGTTTATATTGATTATCTTATAAGAAGTACGTGTCTGACATTATTTATACTTTGATCAGCTATCAATATCAAGCAATTGAAATTAATTACAGAAATATCTATAATTACTACATTTCAAATGTATTTTCAGAATATTTCTTCAACGAATATATCATAAAAACATCTATGACACCAACAGGAACTGTGAAGTGACTACTGATGTGAGACATGATGGATCTGAGCCACTTGTAGATGTTACGTTTGGTAAGGATTTCATTTTTAATCTATGCAGGAAGTCCTTCCAGATTTGGGCTGTTATGGTTCTGTTAATATATTTATTTATTGTGGTTGCTTTGTTTTGATTCCAGTTCACAGCTATATGTTGTACAGTTTAGAAGAAAAAAGGAAGAGGAAATTATTAACAGGCTAGTGTATAGATAAATGTGTGTGTGTGTGTGTGTGTGTATATATATATATATACATACATACTATAATTAGAAATGCTGGATCTTAGATCAAAAAGCTGTCTTAATTTTAGGTTAGAGGCCACATTTGAAGTGACGTAGTTGTGAGCCCTTGAAGCTCAGGTGGAATTCCTGTGACGGTAGCTTTGTTTGGATGTAAGTTGTATTCTCATGCTGTCCCTCTCGTTGTGGCAGAGGCACCTCAGTCTCGAGACCAGAAAGTGGACTGCTCTAGGTGCTTGTGCATCTGCAGAACTTGCTGTTTATTTACTGAGTGTGAAGGAAGAGCTCTCAGGGACACTTCTCATGCACGTAGAAGGACTTACAGAATGAGCTCAGCTGATCTATGACAGAAATTTCTTGGTTTCCTCAAAAAGCTTAGTGAATATGTATTGGACCATGTGGTCTTCAGAGGTCCCTCCAGCCTTGGTCGTTCTGTGGTTCTGTGCATAGGTTGGGAAGTGATGGCGAATATTCCGTCAGTTCTGGAAACAGCCCAAAGTTGGGGCTTTGGACAGATGGCTCTAATCTGCTTTTGTCCTTCTCCCTGGCTGCATTTTTCCTGCTGTGCTTTAATAGTCCAATAGGGCATGTGGCTCGTTAAAGTTTTTATTATTATTGATCCTTTTCTTGGACTTGCATGTATTTAGTGAATAAGTAGGAATGTCTAGAGCGTTGAAATATTTGTCCTTACAGTGTTGACTGTGCTTCCTTGTCCTTCTCCCATGCCTCTGCCTTTCCTATCCTTCTCTCTAACTGTGATGTACTAAGACCTAGGCAGTAAAGCTTAATGTTTTTCACAGTATAAAACGAAAAGAATTTATTTCACTGATGCCAAGAGCTACAGCTCTGAACTCTTTGCTTTCCAAGAGCTGATTATTTTCCAAGTGATGAGTTTACAGCCCTTGTAGTTGACAGACACAGGCCTGGAACTTGGATTCTGTGCATGGTGTTGCATTATAGAGGTTTGAATATGTGGCTTTTATATTTGCAAGTGTATCAAAAAGTTAATTTGGGTGCTATACCTCTAATGCTCCTTCCCTGTTTTAAAGCTTTTTGTTTGTTTGTTTTGTTTTTTTTGAGAAAATTAAAAATTCCTTTGCTTTCTTTTTTTAAATTACAACTACCAAATTGTATCAACCAATTTACTGTTTTCACTAAAGAAAAAA
>NW_010585816.1:0-62735 GCF_000705375.1 Tinamus guttatus | reverse complement strand
TTTGTGTGTGTAAGAAAATACAATAGAGGAATTAAAAGCAAATAAAACCAACAAAAAACTTCATCTCTAGATAGACATTAGTTCCATCCCTAAATCTGTGGAAACATTTCTGAATTAAGTTTTAAGTTTACATATGAATCTACGTGTAACAGGAGCAGAGTTAGGTGCAGGCTCAGCTGGCTTTCACATGCGGAACAGATGCCTCATTTCTGAATGCTGGAAAAGCAGAAATGCAGATCTCTCTCTGAAAATGAGATCCCATATAAGGATATTCTGGTAGCAAAATGCTGAGCTAACAGCCACAGAGATGGCATCCATTCATATCCCCATACCCGCTAAGTCGGGAAAGCCTTAAACAGTCTCAGCCACCGGCAGGGGAAATGGGGAAGGCAAAATTCACATGGCAGTCTGAGCTTTTAAACTGCAGAGTTTAAAATCATGAAGTATTGTCACAAATGACTCAGGTGCCAGTGGGGATAGGAACTTCAGATGGAATGTACCATGACCCAGGTGTGGATATCCCTTATAGGCACTTTGCTAGGGTTACCAAGTTAAATGCCTACACTACTGCAGGAGTAACACAGAGAGAGAAGAAGGTTGGGGATACTCTCAGATGCACTGAATTCTTCTACAAGCAATTGCCCTATTTTCAGTAAAAAGAATAGACTTTAAGTCTTTTAAATTAAGTGATATGGCCAATTGCCTAAGTTTGGGTAGTGTAGATCCCTTCTGGACACTCGGGACTTTAGATGAATAACATTTAAACAGTGCTGCAGTTATTAAGGAAAGTAAAATAAAACACATCAGTGGTTTTGTAATTTTTCTGAAAGTCCTTTTAGCTTTGTATGCTAGAGTAGTGTTTGGATTTATTTAGAGGCCTGGATTCCCTGTAACTTGCACTTGTTCTTGAAATAGGGAAGTCAAACCTTGCAAAATTTCAGGACTCAGAAAGGTAGTTTATTAATAAACTTTCATCTTTATTCCATTGCTTTTTCAACTACATAGTTCATAGATATATGATTTCTGAAGATAAAAGTAAAATGCCAGTGACTACTTCTAGGGTTTGTGGAAATCTCTTTCAGTGAGCTAAAATAGAAGTTTTTGTTACGTATTTCTGTTATATATTTTTGTACACAGCCCTTCTCTTGGCTGCAAGGTTGGTGTTTCCTTTGCTAGGAGAGTGTGCCAGGCAGTGCCATGTGCCTTGCCAGCTACTCCTCCCATTCTTTTGTGCTTGCTATTCCCCAAAAGATATTTTAGAGTTGGCAATAAATGGACAAAAACTTTTTGTTTCAGATTATGCTATGATTTTTTTTGTATCAGGATAGCATTTTTCTTTGGCATGTAAGTATTTTTGACTGAGAGCTGTTACACTTCCTGCGCTTTACCTTTCTATTATCGGAACTGGTCAAGCTGATAGCTTTATTTTCCCCAGCTTCAGATAGTTCTTCTCAATTTTAAAGTTAAATACTTCACCACATGATCACAGTTTTTCCTTGATGTTCTCTGATGTTGATGTTCTTTCCTTGATGCTTTTTGTTATCTCAATTTTAAAGTTAAATACTTCACCGCATGATCACAGTTTTCCCTTGATGTTGCTTTTTGTTCTCACCTAACTGCCCTATTCTTTTTTACTACACCTACACATTTTTCTCTGTTCTACAAATGTCAGTGGCATTATCATAAATCATGCTTTAATAATAAAAGCCATGCCTTTATCCAGTCCTCTTTATTCTAACACGTTTGTTTCTTGGTTCTCCCACTTAGAGTTAACATTCCCCAAATCTGTGGAAGCCATGTACAGTTTACTTGTTCCCATAGTCTTTTCCTTCATATGAACTGTGTCCTCCAACGATGTCTGGTAATAACTGATGTGTTTCCTGTCACAGTGCTTGTCCTGATGGAGTAGGGCAACGTAAAGTGTTTTATGAACTTAATTTACCCTCTCCCTTCTTGTATCCATTAACAATCACATGATTATTAGTTTTAAAGCAAAGCTGGCTAGACTTGGTCAGCAAGTTGGAATATTTTTATCAATATTTTTGTCAGTTGAGCAGCTTCAGCAGTTATGAACACAAAATAACAAATCTGTTCACATTGTGGTTGCAAAGAAAATTGTGGCTCTCTGACCAGTGATACAAAGATCCTATGATGTTTCTGCAGACTCAGAAAGGTAATGCTTCTGGGAAAGGCCACATTTTTAAAATCTGCTGGCTGATTCTGACCACATTTTTTAGAATCTGCTGGCCATATTATTAGCTTTCATTGCTTTGCAACACAAGGAAACAAATTAAAAATGGTCCATACCCATTTTTTTCAGGAATATCACAGACTTCTGAAGCTCCATTAAGAATAAGTAAGCATTGCCTGATCTTATTTTTGACAGCCAAACATTTACTTGGAGTGACGCTTCTGATTAGAGAAATTATAGCAGTCTGTAAGAAATTATATTTCTGCTTTCTAGTTCAAACTTCTACTGTCTTTTTCCCAAATGTAAGCCTTGCAAACCTTCTGCACAACAACCTCAATCTTGTCAAGAGAGATGTAAACTATATGTATAAAGCAGTCTTCCCCCAAGCTGTTATCTTTTATGTATGTAGAAAATTTGTCATGAATGCGAATCATTGGACATGGAATTGGCTTCTTATAAGTAGGATGTCAGCATTATATCTTGGAAACAAAAAGCCTGGAAATGCACTGCAAGGACCTGCCTGTATCCACAGGGAGAGCATTGTGTTGGAACAGTCATAGCATGTGGTATGAATGCAACCCAAAGAAGCTGTGAAACAGCAGCATTTAGTGAAGATATCTACCTCATTTTTCAATATTAAAACCAGAATATTTATCTATATCATAGTTTAAAGAATACAAAACTGGTTTCAACGGGATTCCGAGAGAATACACGAGTGTCTTGCAAACACTGCTGAAATGAAAGAATGAGAGGAAAAGGAAAACTCTGAGAAGGTAAAAAAGTAAGCAAAAAAAATTGAGGAAAATTCGAAATGTCAAACTAACAATGCAAAGGAGATTTTTTGAAAATATCGATGTGCTAGAAAAAAAATCTTATATAGAAGATTGAAAAATGAAATGGGAAATTCTGCTATTAAAAAGCAGATAAAATCCAATGCTCTGTAAGATTTCAGAAGCCTTTTGGACTACAAAAATAAGTTTTGCCTGGAGAGTAAATAAAATGACTACTGCTAACAATTTTATGCAATTCAGTATGACAGAACTATCAATATATAGAAGAAATTTCAGAAGTTTTTTAAAAAAATTGTTTTACAAGGAAATGTGAAAAAGAAACTGATAAGTCTTCTAAGACAACCCAGGCCTGTATGCATGCAAAGCCATCTTCTGCAAGCTGGGTATGTTCTGTTGTTAGTAGATTTATCTATCTAAAGCAAAGATTTCAAAAAGTGAATCAAATTGTTACATAATCTTTTTTGTATTTCTCATAGAACTGTGGAAATTCACCTCCCCCTCAACTACCAGTAAATTTATTAAGTTATGGTAAATCAGAATGCTAAACTTTCCATAGGCAACTAGATAGTTAAAATGGAAGGGACATCGTGCATAGTACACATTTAAAGGAAGTATTATAAAAATATACGTGTAAATAAAAAATGGAACTAATAGTGAGAATTGCTCTTAAATTTTTTCAAAAGCAACTTTCCATCAATCTGCAATTGTCATAGAAAGTAAATGTTAAAAACAGTTCCATATGTTCAAAATATTTTGATGTTGTTTCAAAATTTCTGTTTCAGGGATTTAATCACAATCTTTTAGCAATCTAGGAAATGACAGATTAGCTAATATAGGGATAAATTGCAGTTATGGGTTAAGTTATTTTAGGTATTTGGCTAATTATTAAGTATTTTTTTTTCTCTTCTCTCTCTTGCTATTTAAGATATTGACTTGAATACAAACCAAGAAGAATCAACTGCATTACAGTAATGACTTAGCATGAAATGTGTCCATGTTTCAACAAGAATCCTGGAGCTATGCCTAGGAATATAGTATGGCAGAGAGGGAGAGGATGAACATGTTTTGTAGAAACAAGAATAAATGACCAACAAGTGAGTGTTAGGAATAAGAGTGGTATTTTAGATCAAGTAGAAAAGACTTTGTAAGTATATTTGTATAGACTTTGTATATTT
Source organism: Tinamus guttatus (assembly GCF_000705375.1). The sequence continues at coordinate 58,578 of NW_010585816.1, read as the reverse complement.
GCTGTCACTTCTGCAGCATTAGGTAGTAATATTAGAACACCATTTTTCTTTTATCCAGCTGCACTGTATGTTGAACTAGCTATTTTAAAATATTTGTTTCATCTTTTACTTCTATTCAGGAATGAGGCGTCATTAATGTGTGAACACTGGAGATGCTAGTACAGACCTGAGAATACCAGATGAGGCCGTTCAGTTTTGTAAATACTTAAGTCTTTCTTAAGAATATTTGGTTTTTATACTACGTGTAAGAAATCAGAGGGCATATGAATGCCAAGAGAGATTAGCTGGGATTACAAAGGTTGGTCTATAATATCTTAGCCTTTGGCATATTAGTGAGTTTAAAGATTTCAGTATTTTTTCACTTGTAAATTACTTTCTCATTTATCTACTTAGGAAAATGAGATTTATTTGCATTTAAATAAATAAATATAATACTGCTGGTTCTAAGGAACATTCATTTTTAATTATGCAACAAGGAATATTTAATGTGTTTAATTTTAAAATCCTTTCCAAGGGAACCCAGACAGTCTTCCAGTTACCTTCTCTAGTGTTTACATATGGGAAACTATAGCTTTAAGATACTGTTATAAAATACGTTTGTACTTATGGAGAAGTTCTTGTTAAAAAGTGCAGATCTGCAAACTTCTGTTATATAAATTCTGAACATCTCAAAGTACAGAAGTAAAATTCTCCCAGTTCAGATGCATCCAGACTAATTCTGGGCTAACGTTTAGGTTATGTTCTCAACTGGCAGGGTTTCACAGTAAAACATAACAGATTTTTGGCACAATAAAGATGAGAAAGCTCTCAATATATAACGTTTGATCTGTGGCAAAAAGTGTAGAAGAGAATTTCTGAGCCTTCGAAGAGTTTGGAGGGATCTAGGTTGTCAAGCTACAGGTGAAAAGCAACTTTTTATGTTTGTGTCATAGAATGGTAAATTGTAAATGAGATATAAACAGAGAAAGACGTAGAAAGACCTTTGTAGAACTCTTTGAATTTGGAGCTCAAGTCAGGGAGCTTATATAAAATATGCATATGACTATAAATTGAAGAAGCGTAAATACAAATACTGAATCAATTGGAACAAAGATTGAGATGCAAGATAAATGCTGTTTTGGAATTAAGATACTTTCCATTATTTCTATTTTTTATTATTTTCTCCATAATATATATATTTTTATGTAGCAGGTGTCAGTATCCTCCTAAGATATCTTCCTTTTTGTTTATGATAACACAATCCTTTACATATGATTTTGCTCCTTCTGTTCTTAGAGTCATTTTCCTTATGGGAATAAAACTATTGACAGCAAAACCAAAGCAAGAAGTGTTTGAAAATCAATGAATTTACAGAGCAAAAATACACAGTGAGCAAATATACACAAGTTTAGTGATAAAGCAGTAGTTGAAATTGGAATCTTACTAAGATATACAGGAATTGGGTGATATTTTGAGTGGATTTTTACCCACTTGTGGCCACCATGAAATCTGTTGTGTTGGGCATATTCACTACCTCCTGTTCTTGATCTGCCAAACAGATTTTATAATAAAATCTTGCCAGAAAGGTTGGTGACTTCCTTACTTTGAAAATTCATTATTTAAGAAAGCCGTTACTGGTTTTACTAGAGGCTGGGTGATCTAGAGAATTAATTGTTACAAACGTTAATGATTTTATTATTTCAGGTATTTCAGAGCCATCTCCTCTGGTTAATCTTTCCAAATGTGAACCAAATATTGCTTGTGGATTCTGTGATTCTGTGGGCAAATTTCTCTGTCATTTAGACAGCTTCTCATAATTCTGCAAAATAAGCAGAATACAAGTGACAAGATTAGATATTTTTCAGGAGCTTTTTTTAGCCATGATGGGATCTCCTCTACAACTCACGTATTGTTGGGGTGAGCAGTGAGAGGAGGTCAGCTTAATTATTGAACTTATTTGGGGGAAGAAAGGTTGAGATTGGTTCTGAGAGAAACGACCAAAAAGCAGAAGTCTGCTGACATTCACAAGATCCAGGAGGACAGAGGTGAATTTGTCTAGTCAACAACAATGCTGGTTTTAATTCTGTGGAAATAAGTAATTTTGTAAGTTTTTCACATTCTAATTACGTATCTGAGTCAACATCACAACTATCAATGTTGTAACTGATTATTGAATTTTGTAACTGATTTCGTAACTGATGAATGAACCTACAATCAAATGAAAGGTTAAAGATAATTTAGTTTTGGATTTACGAGGTTGTCTTCTGTCAGCGAACACTGAACTACTTGGAGAAAGTCATTTTTGCTACCAGTGCATTACGTAGTATACTAAAGAAAGAACTGTGGTACTTTCTTAAGATATTCCTCTGCTATTTCACACATCATTTCTTTCACATTAGCAGAATGCCACTTCAAAGGAGAACAATCCCTTTGACTCAGAGGAGATTGGCTTCTGAATTTAATTCTCACAGTGAACAAGTTGCTTAAACATTTCTGCCTCCAGAGCAAAAAGCACAGATCGTGGCAGTGAAAATTATCTAAAAAAACAGTCCTTTGCTTGTGGTCTTCAAATGGAATGTATTCACAATTCCGTTCTATTATAACAAGACGTTGTAAACGCGCACCTCCTATTGCTTGGAAATGAAAAGCCTTCTGTGCAAGGATAAGCTTTCATTTTAGCTACTTACAGCAGAAAAGTATATTGCCTGGATCACACACTTGGATCCACTGACACCAGGAATAGGAGTTTCCAGAGATATCTATTAACTAACGATAGTTTTAACAATAAGTTTTGCATAGTAGCTAATCCCACATGAAAAGTGGGAAATTTCTCTCTTCTTTGTTTTCTGAGTATTGTGACATGAGTTGAAGCATATCATTGGTCATATTAGTCAAAAGTGACTGAAAGAGGGAAGATAAACTTCCTTTAAAATGATTTCCAATCTTTTTAAAACTTTTTTTTCAAAAAATTTAAATGAGTATTTGATTCCCTTTTTCTGAGATACTAAACCAAACAGATTCATGTTTTTTAAAAGAGGATTGGTTTTAAAATGATTTCCAATCTTTTTAAAACATTTTTTTTCAAAAAATTTAAATGAGCATTTGATTCTCATTTTCTGAGATACTAAACTAAACAGATTCATGTTCTTAAAAGAGGATCAGTATTATAAATGAGCAGCAGTTCCCTCAGGAGAGCAAGGGATCTCTTGTGACTCCCAACAGCCATCATATGACAGTTTTCTCCTGTTCTTATTGTATGCCCCAGGCAGATTTTTTAGAGGCTAATAAGCTCTGTTTTTTCCTCCTTGGTATAACAGTATTTTGTCTTATATAAGAACAGAATCCTGAGCATGCTTCCTGTCGCTATTACAGATCCAAATATCCCCAAATATTTAACAGAAATTATAATTCTTATTTTAAGATTAAACCTTTTGCTACTTTTGGGGGGTAATCCTAAATCACAGAATGGGAAGATTTCTGAATCTGTGTGGAATATAATCCGAAAGACGCTCAAATATAATTATAATAAATTAAGTTCTGTCTGTTCAATTATTATGTATGTACTACACTGAGTAACGTATCAAATTTATTAAGTGCTATTAGGTTCTGAAGTTCAAGAAAGTAGCTTGAAAATAAAAGCTCAGATGTGTCTGTTTTTTTTGAAAACACTTAGAATAATCTAGGAGGCTAGTTTTACCTTTAAAATAAAAAAATAGAAAATAATAATAATAATAATAAAAGCTAAACTGAATTTGTAAACTTTTCTGAGAATACGTGCACAGAGAAACTTTTCTTATTTATAGCTTCTGCTTTAGAAAAACTGTGTACAGCTCTTTAGATTGATAACAAATTAGGACCAGACATAGCATTTTGTCTGGGCATTCATAACCTCTAAGTGGCTTTACATTTTCAAGTAGTTCTTCAAGTACTTATTTGTAAATGAATGCCTGGAATTGAACCAGATGTCTCATCAGCTTTAGCACTGTTTCTATAACATAGAGAGAAGCAGAAAGAAGACCATAAAGGAGCAATAATGAAAAATAAATAGAATCATGTAATAAAAAGTATTTAATTGTATTGACCTTTTCTATGGAAGAGAGGCATTTGACTTTTATGTAAAGCAACCGGCACACAAACCTGTGACAGCTTTCAAGATTGTACATTTGTTATTGATATAGAATTTTTCTCTATTTTATCTGGATTTTTAATAGGTGCATTTTAGTGGAGAAGTAAAAAAGGAAACTGACATTTCTATGTATGAATCCACTTTTTTAAATCTTTAAATGTAAATTAGATTCATCAGTTTCTCTTTCAATCTAAACTTGACGTTAAGAGACAAATTAAAATAACCCTTAGCTTACAAATTGGTTTAAGCTGGTGTTGAGTAATATGTGAAGCAAATGGTAGAAAGAAGTAACTGCAAGTGTTAGAGTGAATACCTCTGTTCTTTTAATTTCTTGCATACTTCTGATAATTATTTTTCATGCTATAAATTCTCTATTTTATCCTGTATTTTTGTTTTCATCTTATTAGTGCTGAAAGACTCATATACCTGGGACAATCAGGCAAATTAATTCAAATTGAATTTTAAAGTGGATTAATTAAGTTACATTAAACCCCTATGTAAATTCTCTTCTTCAGAATTAAAATGGCTTTTATTTAATATTCTTTAGAAGTGAATTAAGGTAAATCAGATTACGCTCTACTGTTTAAGAGTGTCTTTCTTCAAAGTAATGTCACCTAAAAGTTAATTTCTGGGGGATTGTTTCCCTAAGGAATTTCTTATAGGAGAGCCCTAGAAATTTTTTCTAGCCTCCAACAATTGTCTCAGGTTAGCTGCTATGTGGTAATGGGCCATGCTAACCTATTTACAAAAGTTGGGTGTGCACATAACTACCAACCCTGAATGCAAATTCAGGTCAGTGCTTCCAACTAGCGGACTGCTATACTATTGAGGCTTATGGTAAAAAGGGAAAAAGTATATTCTTTGGAGAACACATGTTGTAAAACATATAATTTAATGCATTTCTTATTAACAGAGGGAAACTCTCTAGTTTGTTCTGAATGCAGAATTTTTTGTGTGTGTTTTGACCCAAATATCTATTTTGTTCCCCATATGAAAAAAATGGAAAATGTATTTTTTTCATTGATTCAAAATAGACTTGACAGTGCAATTCTATGCTTGACAAGGATAAGGGTTCTTCCTTATTAAGAGCCAGATTCTAGAAGCAAACTAAGCAAAGAAGCTGCATAGTATTTCATTCTATTTTTTTGCATCGGGTTTGACAGTGGAAGAAACAACCGTAGTGACCACTTATCTGAACTACTGACATTGAGGAAGACAGCGACACATTTCACAAAGCAGGCTTCTCTCTAGTGAAGGTGTGGTGCTTTCCATCCACAGAACAGAAATAGGGAGTAAGCTTGCTCTCTTGGAAAGATAATTCCAGGAACATCATGCTAGTGTCCTGTCACTTACGCTGGCCAGACCATGGATTATCAAACCAAAATCATAACCAAACCATAATACGGATAAGAACAAAAAAGGAGAGACCAAATGAATCAGAAATGCTTTTGTGTTGCTTCTATGTAATTCCATTTTAGTAAGGGAATATCAGCTAGGTTTTGACTTACTACTAGTTTTGTTTTTCCTTCTTTTATTGTAGTTTATTATGCTGACATACATCTTTATGTTGGCCTGGCTCGGCGTTACAGCTTTCACTTCTTTGCCTGTTTACATGTACTTCAATCTATGGACCATTTGCCGAAATGCCACCTTAGTGGATGGAGCTAATCTCTGCTTGGATCTTCGCCAGTATGGTATGTAAGTGAAGAACACTAAGATGCAAGTTTTCAAACAAAGTCACTTCCCTTCCAAGTATCTAAGATGAACTATCTTAGTGTTTATGAAACAGTTCTTAACACAAAAAAAAAGGTAATGCACTTTTCATAATTTCACCCAGTAGTCATGGCACTGAACAGGATATTAGGGATTTGCTTCCACTGAATTTCACAAAGGAAATTAAAGCAAAATTGTCAGTCTTCCTAAAGTACTAAAATTTTGGCTGTGGACTTCTATTTTGTCTTTCCTTTTAGAACTGCTGAAACTTGTACAAAATGCTTCATTAGTCACTGTTCTGTAGAATGACTATTTAATCTTGTGGGCAGCACACTGATTTTGAAACATGACATTCTCTATTATCATTTATCCTTGAAGAGTCTAAATATTAATGCATATTGAATACAATATTTACTTAGTATTATTTATATATTGAGAAGAATATAAATACTAATACTCATAGAAGGAGATATGGGGAGCTACAGGCTCAACCATGAAGTTTGGAATACAAGGAGGATATACACAGATATGTGTGTATGAGGGATGAAAAATATGGAGAAAGAGGGGGTTGGAATCTTTAAAAGTCTGAGATATGTTGGCAATGTCAATTCAATTTCTTTCTATCCGAAGACTGATTTGACTGTAGATGTTCTAGGTATTGGTCATTCCTCAGCCCACCGAGCCTTTCGTATTCATATTGTTACTAGGCAGCTTTTTAGCGTCTAATTCTCTTGTTTCCTAGGCCTAAGATAAAATTAATATGTATTATCAATTATTATGTTGAGATATAAAAAGCTGTGTATTGCTTTGGAATGAAACAGTTTGCTTCATATTGAATATTTCATTTCACCTGAAACAAAATATTTCATGTTATTGTTTTAATGAGGGGGAAAAAATGTTTTTTACTTTTTTTCAAGAATGCACGTGTATTGAAAAAGAACGTATCTGTATAGATCTCACCCAGAGTCTTCATTTTTCTGTCTATGAGATTTTGTTTTCCTAATACTTAAGCATGTTTTATTATTAATTTTATTTAAAATGTACATATAGTGCTTACATATTATTCTGCGCTTATGTTTATCTTCCCCTAAACAGTCCAGTCCACTGTAAAAATGTTGATAGTAGGAACAAATGCTTTACCATTTTTCTTGGTAGCTGAGTTATAGCTGCTTTCTTCAAGCTAGTTTTGATTTAGGAATCTAGTAGGATTTTGTATCTAATCATCAGCTAAAGCAAACAATATAGCAATTTCAATATCAATAGTTCTTCTTGTGATAGAAATAGTTATTATAGCAAAGCATGATTTTTGGATAATGCTTTTATAACTGCTTAAAGAAGCTTTGTACCAGATCAATAGATGTGAATACAACATATGGCACATTCCTCAGCATGAGGATAAAGAAAATTTATTAATAAACAAGCAAGGTAAGTGCAAATACTGGCTGCAAGTTATTATTTTCTTGTAGTCATTTTCCTGCAAGTTATTTTCTGATGATCAAATCTGGAATGAGGATATTTTTTAAAATGGCTAAGATGCGTTTACCTGCAGGTATTTCCTACCACAGGTTTTGCTAAATAGGTAATATGTCGGTTTTGTTACACTTTGAATAGGGGAAACAGATTTTGTCGTAAAGCTCTGCTTGTGGCCTGTTGCCAGCATTCCTGGCTCATATGAAGTAAGCTGCAACATAGTTGGAGTACTAAATACTGTGCATATTTTTTTTGCTGCAGGTATTGTAACTATTGGAGAGGAAAAGAAAATTTGCACCATGTCAGAAAGTTTCTTCAAGATGTGTGACTCTAATGAGGTGAGAAAATGTGATTATATTTTTGCAAAACCATAACATACATTATAATAGAAAGTAACTGATCTGTATGCTTTCTTCTTACATTTAATGTCCAATCTTACTTAAGGTGATGGAATGAAATCCCAGTGGAAAATACATCAAGTACTTTATCTACTCTTTTACCAGATTCTAGCCATCAGTTTTCTAAACATATGTTTATTTTAATTTTTTAAAGAATCCATTAAGCCAGAGCATTGAAAATATGATTGCTTTTGTGAATGGAGAAAAAAAAAAAAAAACAATGTGCAAAGAGGACAATTTTCCCGTATATTTTTCTCTTTGCTTTTCCCTTAGGCAAAAGCTACCTATTTCAGTGCACCTGAGCTTTTTGGTTTCTGTTTAAATGAACAGAGAGAAAGACAAGAGAAATAAAATGATTTCTATCTGAAATAGACTGCACTATCTCCACGTTAAAGGAGGCAGTAAAATAATCCAGAGGGATGACACAGGCTTTAGTTCATTTTGTTGGCTAGGCAAGATCTTTGAGATAACAATATCCAGCCTTAACTGGCACCATTGCCATAGAGATGGGCTTTCAATTAGTAATTAGCAACTGACAATTAGCGCAACTTGCTTATGGGGGGGTGGGAGAGAAAAATAATGCTAAAATGCTATAGTGTTACTTCAACCTGTGTGAGGGGCCTCTCAACCCTGCAAGAAAATGAAAATGTTAGCGTTCCTACACTCTGAATGTACAGGGAACCCCGATCCCTGTTCAGATAATCACTGCTAGACTCTGTCTGTATATCTTTAGGAAAGGAGTAGGTGACTGTGGGATGGTCATCCTCACAAGGTGGTCCTTACAGTATCTTCGGGCGAGTTTTTGGCCCATCATCAGGCGCTTTGCAAGCCTACCAGCTCTTTAGTGAGTTGGGTATTTCTTTGCAAACGTTAGCTAGGTTGGATCGCCTTGGCCCTGCAAGACATCCCCCCTCCCTGTGTTGTTGGGGAAAGCACCCATAAGTCACACCATCGGTTTTCTGCTGTGAGTGCCAGAGCCCTGTGAGCTCTGGCAGAGCTAATGCACATCAGTTTTGTTTTTAGCTCTTTACTCGCCCATCAGAGACCAAAATTTGGATCCCTCTGAAATCAGTGGGTGTTTTGCTACCTCTTTTGCTTGTTCTCATCCTCCCTAAAAAAATCTTCTTAGCCTGAAGTTACACAATCTGCCGCCTTTTATACCAAAACTTAAGAAAACGGAACCCTTACTATGCAGCCAGTCCTCAGCAGGGGCTACTACATAAACCAGCTGTAAAATGAAAAACAGCCGTAAGACTTTGATTTGGTGAGGTAAGGAGGAAAGAGGTGTCTAACTTGGATTATTTCAGTAATCAAGTGTGTTTTGTAGCACTATGAAAAAGCTTACCAGCAAAAATGAGAGCGCAGTGCAATAATATGTGAGTATGGGAACCTGCAGCTGATGGAGGAACAGGGTTTCCTTACACCGTCTCTGAGGAAAGCCCTGCATCCACTTGCTGGTCTAGTTAGATGATATTGTGAATGTATTCGCTGTACACGTACAACTGTACATGTATAAAAAATGCTGTACTGTCTTAGTTTAAAACGATTATTTTTAATTCTTATTATATTTAGTTACTTTTAATTATAATTTTAAGGATTGCTGGGACTTTATTCTTGGTATAAGCATTATTACAACACAGATACATGTACAGTGCTGCGTGGTGGCATTGGTCTTCCAGAAAAAAAAATTAACAATCATTACTTTTGTAGAGGGTGACACTAGGAAGATAGTTATTTACACTGTGCTGTTCAGCCTTTTCGTTCAGTTTCCAATTACCATTACTGCCAAGTAAGTCCTTTTCTCTGTCGCCCTTTGCAGCTAAACATGACGTTCCACTTGTTCATCGTGGCGCTCGCTGGAGCTGGAGCAGCAGTCATTGCTATGGTAAGCTACCCTGCACCTTGCCCGAACTCGCGTCCTCTGAATCACGATTACACTCTGATTCCTACTTAGCATCAGTCATTTAGGTTTGTGCAATATCAGTGCTATTAGCAAAATATAACTCTCTAATAGAATAGTACCTCTTGTTGTGTGTGTTTTTTAATATATTCATGAATTCCTTTCAAAGTAGAATGTTCTGATTGTGTTTTTAAATATAAAATTCCTTCAAGCAGATGCAAAGTCACTTTACTGCTCCCTTGCTCGGTCCAGACAAGTGTCTTCTGGAAGCCTCAATAGTAATATTTGTTTATGATCTCTGTCTTTTTTGGTAGCACAGGCTTGCCATGCTGCTGTGCTAGGAATAGACTCTTTTTGTTAATTCTGTGCACATATATAAATGTCTCAGCTTCAGGATTAATTTTTGACGTATTACCTAAGACAGATTGCTTTTAATATGATATTTTGCCAACAAGAATGCTTCAGGGAGATTGCATGGAGGCTACAGCCCAGTTCTGACTTTTGTTTGAGAGTGGGTGCTCTCTACCACTGAGGATTTCTATGGTACCCACTGGAACAGGGAATAAAAAATGACTGTTACTTGGTACTGAGGTATATAATAAAAGTATAGGTGATGGTGATCGCTACTGCTAGTGCTATTAATGCTTATATTAATTGGAGCTATGTTTTATGATAGCAGTACTGTTTTTCATTGAACCCTGGGGTCATAAGGTTTTTCATCTTCTTCAAACTACTTTTATTAGAATGGAGAATCAGAGAATATTCAGTGAAGCTAGTACCCTTTTCATATTAGAGTTTTTGTGCTTCCCTACAGCTTTTGCAATATCTTGTGACATTCTGCCACAGAGCTAGCTAAATTAAAATTACATATTCTAATGTAATTCTTGTTTCAAGATGACAAAAAATAAACATAATAGTAGAATACTAAGTTATACTAATAATTTAATTAGTTCACTCTGGGATTTTCCAAAAATAGACTCTGAATAAATGGCAACCATGTAGTAATTTTTGTGTAAATACATTATTAGTAGTAACATTATATATGCTAGTGAACATTATTTATGCAGTGCAGTATTGTTTTGAGATATATTCACATCTAATGGAAGGCTGATCATATTGTTATTTGCTCAGATAAGCATTCTGCCTTTCCAAGAAGATTTTTGAAAGCTCTCTTTTTCCTAGATATAGCCCTCAAAAGAGTAGAAGGTAGTAGGGATCAGCAGAGGGTCAGGACAAAAAATGTGCAGAAGTCATCTGAGAGGACTGGATACTAACTTCCCTCATATGTTCTGTCACTAGAAGACTCTTAAATGCATTAAGTTAATGAAGTTATTGTCTAGTGTCTTTGCATGTCTCCACAGCAGTAGCAGATCTCTGGGTCGATGAGTTCTTAACAAGACTTTTTTCACAGAAAAATGAGATTAAACTCCAAGTCTCTTACAAGAGAGGAAGCTCATGGTCTTATTGCAAATTTGCAAGATTTCTTTTTTTAATTATTATTTTCAACTAGAGTATACTGTCTTGACTCTAGTCAAGTATCTTGTATTTATTACAAAATTATTATTACCAGTTAATAATAGAACTTCATCACCCAGGATGCATAATTTAAATGGTAAAACCAGTTTGGCAGTTTTAAATCATGACAGTGAGAGGCTTTGCTAGTATCTCTTTTGGAGATAGGGACATTTCAAAGAACAAAAGTATTTAATGCATTCAGAATTCTCTAACTCTGTAAATTTTTTTCATAAAACTTATTAATGAAAATAGTTTGTTCATAAATATTAGGACCATCTATCACCAGGATACTTTTCATTAATCTGTGTTTTAAAAATATAACTCAGAAAAAACGTAGGCATTTATTGTGAAAATGAATAATATTGTTATTTCTTCTGTCTGGATAGAAATAAAAGTCCACACAAATAATCAAGTAATATGATTTTTTATTTTTATTGTTGTGTCATATAGAAGCAGATGTTATGAAGTGGTTTAACTGTAAATGCTAGCATCTTAAAGGGTTGATTGTAAGACTAGTAAAAACACTGCCTGTGATGATTTCTGAGAACCATCATATCAAAACTATAAGTTATAGAGTTTCTTCTCAAAAGTGATGATCTAAACCAGTATTCTTCTGCCCAAACTTCCCCATTCTGTAACATCAATAGGCTGTCAATTCTCCTGAAATCAAAAGGGGTGATGGGAATGTGTAATTCTCCTCCAGCATACTTGTGCTCTTTTGCAGGATGTTAGTTGCAGGTGAGGGGTAGAAAAACAATTCTTTAGATTTTGCCCAGCTGAAATAAGGAAATGCAAATTCTAGAGAGCTATACAGAGCTAAAAGGTCGAAGCAGCCTTTCTCCTCTCAGAAGAAATCTAAACAGGAGCAGAGACCCTTACTTGGAGTCCTGTGTGTGTCTGTAATTGATCCGTCCTGAGGCAGGCTGTGGAAGCTGCCCTGGCTCAGTTTGAATAAGCCTTGACCTGGCCCCGCAAGCTTCAGGCTAATCAAGTCATGAAAGTGTGAAATGCAATTAGACAGCCACTTAGAGATGACCTCCTTAGTGTGACTATTTTAGCCAGGAATTTGCTTTTAAATAATAAATTATTGGGAAAAAAAAAAGTTTGCAGGACTTTGAATGGTTTCAATCTGCTCTGAATAGAGCTCCAAATATTTGCTATTTTTTTTTTTGTATGGAGAAAGGCCTTACAGGACTGGACATGGTAAGATTTTATTCTCAAATTGTTGAGTCCCCGATTACACAGGATTGTTTTAGCACATTACATATGTGCTATATATATGATTATATAATATGCACATGTATTTGAGATTATATTCATTGTTTGAGTGAAAGTCACTATTTTCAGGAAAGTCACCTACTTGTGGTAAATATGCACTCCAGAAGAGTTTTCAGTAGCTATGCCAGAATTTTGGTTCTGTACATTTTTCAGTTAGGCATATGAGGGGAAAAAAGGGAGTATAATGAACATCAGACTGTGGCCAATGCACCATCAGAGTATTTTGTCATTGTTTTATGATTTTGGATGATGATTCCAGGAATATCACTATGTTTTTATATTGAGAAAACTAATGTACATATTCGCGTATCACACAGTCTTCTAGCTCTCAGGATGTAAAAGGTGAAGGGCTTAGATACCACCCTGGTTCGTTTGTTCATGGTTATCTTTTATATTTTCAATAGTCATGGCCACCAACTGCTGGTCAGTGTAGCATCAACAGCTTTGAGTTGAGTAACCCAGGATTAGTAAAGCTCAAGCTTGAAATTTACATGTATTTACATATCTTGTTTACATACATAAATGTATGTACATTTATTTCTGTACTACTGGCTGACTTAACAGTTCTGATGAAATTCAAAAATCTATAGTTCTGACTTTGAACGTGCTGCATTCTGACTCGCTATGTTGCTTTCTAGCCCTGTGACACTCTGTCATCTCTTTTGCAGGTTCATTATCTCATGGTCTTGTCTGCTAACTGGGCCTACGTGAAAGATGCTTGCAGAATGCAAAAGTATGAGGATATTAAGTCAAAGGAGGAACAAGAGCTTCATGATATTCATTCTACTCGCTCTAAAGAGCGGCTCAATGCATACACATAAGGGAAACCTGGTCTTACTTTCTAACATTTGAATGCTTTCTTGTTTAACTAAAGGCCATCCAACCATCTCAAAAAACAATTGAAAGTGCTTCTCACAAAAGATAGTTTAGGTGACTTACATGTCACCCATGTACAATTCTTGGCTGTCTAGCACTTGTCTCTTAATTAGTTCTTACTTTGTGTGACCATTCTCTACCACAAAGCTCCTAAATAGCCTTTCCTGAATCCTTTTAAGCCAATTAGTTCTGCTAGATCAAGGATACTATATTATTGTCAAATACAAAAATGTGTTTGATTTTTTTTAATCACTTTGTATGTGTTATGCATAACACCTTTTGCATTATTTCTTATATGTTTTTGAAAAAAATAACTTTTTATACTTTTTGGTTTTAAATTCAATACTACTTTAACTACAGGTATACTTCAAAGGGACCATTGTACATGATGTACAATATATAGAGAAAACACTTTGAATTTCCTTTATATTTGGAAATATTGCCAGATAGACCCTGCTCAACTTGAATGAAGGTCCTAAGAACATTTTAAGCAATCAAAGGTGCAATTTCTAAATTTATAATAGTGGGTAAAAAGAAAAAAAAAGAAAAAAAAAAGAAAAATGAAAAAAAGATTTGAAAAAAAAAAGAAAAAAGTGCTTCTTATCTTTGTTAACATTGTATTATTCTTGATGTTTTTAAAGACTATTCTCTTGTTCCAAGTTCCATGGGTGATGATTCCTGTTTGTATTGTGAGCATGCAGACCGTGGTGCTAACAATGCATGGCCACTTGCCTTTTTAAGGAATTCAATACCACGGTTACCTGTTAAAGAGTTATGGTATATAGACAATTGTTAATTAAGTGATATAGTTAACCATAGTTTTTTACAGAATGATCTCTCTTTAATTCAATGATAGTTATGCTAAATTGGAACTGTTCATATGATGATGTGAGAAATTGCTGCTTAGCTACATTTATGAAAGTAATATATCAAAAATACAGTGACCGTAGGAATCGGAAGTGTTTTTACCTGCTTTAAAAATTTAACTGGATTGCACCTGTCTGAACTGTACAAGATATATTAAAAGAGACTTCCATAAATGTTGTAGCGTGGCTTCTAGTTTTCCTACACATACTGTTTTACCTGTAATATGTTAAAGTAAGGTGAAAGACCACTACAAATCTTATTGTTTGAAAGTGTAGTAATATATTTGAGCCTTTATTTTGGTAGGAAAATGTTATCAGAAATGTAGGTCATCCTAATTTGAAGGAATTGTATCAAAAACAGAGCAAAAAACCTATTTAAAAAAGTATTATTGGACCAAATTTGGTGATATCTTTTTTCTATTTTTTTCCTTTTTTTTTTTTTGCCTATTTCTAATGCTACAAGAATGCTGTAAAGTGTCTTTTAAAGTGATGTAGCCTGACAAGACATTTTTGTCAGTGTTAAAAATCTTAGGTAGTTTTGTGCACTTATTGGACCATTGTGAATTCTCTCTCAGTGTAAGTGCATTTCTAATAAAAATTCTTGAGTAAAACTCTTCTTTGTACTATTACTAGTCATGCATCATCAGTAATTTTTAACAATTCTTGTAGTAAGTAGAGGGTAATACTATAGTTATTTGTGGCATGATAATGCATTAAGTAATACTGATTTTTTTTTCTTTTGCTTGTTTTGTTTTTTTTTTGTTGTGTTTTTGATTTTTTTTGATTTTTTTTTTTAAACTTAGGCTATCCTAGAAGATCAACAGTTTTCTGATATGTGCAGTACCGGTATTACAGTTCTGCAGAAGTATTAGGAACCTCTTTTGGATTCTATATTGTAGTGTTTCAGTTTTGTGTCTTAAAACGTTTGTGCTGATTTTTAAAACTATGTCTTTTAAACTCATGTAATGATGTTTAATGCTTTGGGCTCTTCTCTGGTATTAGAGTTTGTATTTTCACAAAGAATGCTTTGTAGCAGGCATTACAATAATCTGTTTTGTACATAAATGTGCCAACAGCTTGATGGTGGCGTTTTTGAAATGTAGAACAAAGTGCTTGCAAAAATGTAATAAACACACTGGTGTACTTTGTGTACTTATTAACTACTTGTGTCTTGTCTCCTTTTCTTTTCCTACACTGAAGAATCCTTGCAAGCAGAAATGGAAGAAGCCTGTGCTGGTATCTTTGCTATTGTGGGAATGTTTTCAGTATTATGCATTTCTTTGTAGAGCTTATGTTTTATGTTTAGATGTCCCAGGAGACAATCTCTTTACTAGAAATTTGAAACCCCAAAGTAAAATTATAAAATATAATCTGGAGATGTTACATCAGTTGTAGAGCATGTCTTTGCCAAATCTGTGATAAAAAATTCACATTATGAACAATATCTAAAAAAAAAAAAATATATGTCTCATCTACTACTAGGTAATTCATGACTGAATTCATTCTGGCCTGTATCTCTTAAATCACATCTAGGTTCTGCCTCAGAAGAAATTCTGCCTCAATTTTGAATATTTAATTGCTTTAAAGTCACAGTTTCTTCCCATATTTCGATTACTCCAAATGCACCTCTTAAAACCAGCATTTAGTACCAGAAGCTATATATTGTAAGAATAAGGGAGTAAAATACATTCTAAGGCAGAATTTCACAGTTCAGGAAGAGCAAAACAGGATATATTTTTAACCATATTATTTTTTATATATTTTATAATTATATATATATATATATATTTTTTTTTGGACAGGGTTATCTTATTCCCTCAGCAGCATGTTTTTTCCTCCTGCAGTCACCAGTTACCTCTTCCCCCCCTGCTCCCCAAAAAAGGTGCTTAGTTCCTCAGCAGTGCTGTGTCAGTAACTCTGCTTTCAGCACAGCTACCCAAACCATTGAATCTGCATGGTTTAGGTGATGGTGAAATGCAACACAGGCCTGGAGTTGAGTGTCCACTGCAGGGGTGGGGAGAAAGAGGCTGCCTAAGCCAGGGTATCACCTGACTGGGTTGTAAAGTTAAAAGCAGGTAGCTGGATGGTAAAGCTAAAAGCAGGAGGTGGATTGATTTCTAATATGAAATTTCAATGATTTGATACATTCTTCCTTCACAAACATAACCTACTTCTAAAAAACCTATTTTCTATAATTTAGAAAAATCATTATTCTCTCTCACTCTGTACGTTTTCACGTATATATACAAAACCTAAAGAATTGTTTCCAATAATTGCATTATTAGACTTACTGAAGTTGCTCTAATGTACTATTTTTTTTGGTCACAGAAGCTTAATTTGAAGCAAGATTTCTAATATATTTGTAAAAGTAATTGCAAATTCACTATTTTTAATATTTGCCATTATCAATGTTAATTTGGTGCAGTTATTTAAATTTTATTTTGTACATAATAGCATTTGAAATCCATTTATATAATTGTGTTATGCTTAGACTATTGACTATTGATACTTATAAAATTCTGTTGTCCAGTGGCTGTTGTCTCAGAGTGTTTCATAAAATAATATCAGTCCTGATTTATGTGTGTTTTATGGAGCTGGTAGGAAAATCTAGAGACTATACAAATGGCAAAAAAAACAACAAAACAAAAAAACTCTCTTGTCTTGTTCTCACAAATTTGAGTACAGCAGAACTGAACATAGTCCAGATGATTTTATTATACTACAAAAATAAATTAATCTATTTCTTTGATTTGAGATGTTTTAAGGGATAGTAACTTCCACTGGTGATCAAAAATATCAATTGAACATGACCGTGGTTACCTGCAATTGTTATAGTAGTTCTTAGGCCATAACATTTCTGTACTAAACTTGCTATAATAATCATTGATAAATGTTGATTCCGTTCTTTCTATTTTTATGTTCCTATATATATATATATTCAGTTTATTCAGTACAGGGTATTTATTAATACACTTGGTTTTCTGAAGAACACGTCAGTAGCTAACCTATAAAAGAGCAGGCCATAGTGTGTTTCATCCAAGGAGCGCAGAGATGGTGTTTATACAAGCTATTCTCTTAAAGATGAGCAACGTTTTATTTCCACTAAGTTGCATAGGCTCTCTGCAAATAGAAACTCTTTAGGCAGCAAAGCAAGCTGTGTCTCCAGGTGGTATATCGCAATGCTGCCTACGTTTTGAGTAAATAACAATTGAATAGAATAAGCAATTTATACATTGAGCAACAATCCATCCCACATGAATTCTGATTTGTATTTTTCACAAGGGATGATCTCCAAAGATGGTGTTTTTTGAGATTTCCAACCACAGTTTCTTATTCTTTCAGAATTCCGCAGATGCTTTAATTGCTTCAGAGGTTACTCCCAAACCTACCAGTTATTAGCAATGGTGGCAACAGGTAAGTAATTCTGCTTGTACAGTGAGGGAATTGGTTACTGATAGAGAAACGGCTTAACTTTGGTTTAAATGTTCTGCCTGTTAGCCAGGAAACCAGTAGCTGTTCTGTGGGGGCTATTTCTTTAAAGAACATGATGCTGCCCACATCATAAAAACTGTTGTGGACCCTTCCTCCCATCAGGCTGAGTCTGGCCTCAGACTCCAGGAAAGATATTTTAGCTGCTGTTTGAATTGGCACTTGTGATCTGCCTGCTTTTCTTTTGCATTGCTGAGCTGCGGTGGCTGAAGGGGATGGTTTGAGGGAAAGGTTTTTCTCCGCCAGAAGTGGTTAGCATCCAGGGAAGGGAATGTCAAACAAAAGCTCTTTTTGCAGCAGCTGCCACAGCTGTGGCAGTAACGTGGCAATGACTGAAGTGGTGCCACTAGATTGTGAGGATACTAGAAAAACACTTGAAAAAATTAACGAGAGACTTGCATGAATATACCACAGTTCTGCATGTGGAGTTACTCAAGCCAGAAATGGTGTATAAAAAGTAATAAGAGCTGGGTTTTCAGAAGTGTCCATCTAAATAGTTATTCTCAGCTGCACAGGAAAAGGACATGTATGTGTGAATCTCTTTGCTGTAGTTTTGGAGGATTTTTTGATCTTTGACACTGTCAGACCTGCATTTTAAGAGCTTTACTCACCTGTATTTATTCAAATATATGTTAATTTAATGATTTTAGGAGGGTAGCAACTTTACCCTCAGCAAGTTCATGCCCTCATTGAAAACATGTAAATCATCTTCTGAAAGTTTGTAATTCAGTCAGTCCAGTTTGCATGTACATTCACACCATCACAAGTTCAGTCCTTTTTATTTGTCATTATTTTAGTAATTAGTTAAATCATGTTATTAGACACAGAGCAGATCCTCAGGTTCTTCAGCTGGCTGGTTTAGCTGATTAGGCAGACAGAAATGTCTCTCATCTAGACAGCCTCAGCAGTCTTATGACACACACACACAAAAACTCTCATTGGAGCCACCATTTTGTTACATAAGATGAAATAACATGTTAGACATGAATACCAGGTTAGGGTGTTTTCATTAATGTTTCTCCTTTCCATTGGCTATTACCTCCTTTTAATTGACCTGCTGTTCCTTGTGCTGTATTCTGAAGTAGGGCTGAAGTAATGTAAATCTTGTTGCTACTGAGAAGGGGAGATACCACCACTGCTAGCGAGTGGGTAATCACATGGCTGGAAATAGGGATAAGGAGAGAAGGAGAAAGCAAAAGAGGGTAAAGAAAAGTAGAATCTTCTCTTTCTGGTAGTCCTAAATGCAAGCTAGTATTCTGTCTCAGGACCTGCACTTCAAATGAAGAATTTTATATTGGTATTATGAGTATTTTCCACCCTGAGTTGGGTTTAAGGAAGCTTTACAGGGAGCTTCTGACCAAGGAGCAATACCACCTGGAGCATCTTAATTTTGGGCAAGCCCAGGCCACACTTCTCCTTAAAGGAACAGATGGCTGGGTGAAACCTGGAGCTCCGAGCTGCCTGTAATTGTCACAGTAGGACCAAGGATCTATGGTGTTGCCATGTGCTCTTGGTTTCCATTCCTGGAATGGGTAACATGATGGCGGAGCAGATGTGCTGCATGTGTAGCACCATGGAACAGTCAGGTATAGTTTGTGTCATTTAAATCAGCTGAGTGGATGATGCACAAGGTGGCCACCACTGCATATGTGTAAATGCCAGCCCCACTGAAGCAAAATCACTGACAGAAGTCAGTGTGGTCAGGACTACAGATCCAGCAAATAGCCATTTGTATCATTTGCCTGAAATGCAATTAAAAAAATACATTTTTTTTACAGTATGATAATTAAAAATAACTTATTACATTTTCAGAAATTGCTGTAGTCATATATGTACAAACACAGAGATATAGATATAGTCTAATCAAATGCACACTATTTAAAAAATATGTAACTAGACAATCCTCACTTGTCTGAAGATGTACTATGTGATATTGCAGCTGGTACCTTCTGTACTGGACACATCCATATGCACTCCATTGTCCTTAGAAGATGATAATAGCTGCATATGCAGAGAATAAAGCTTTGTGCTACATTAATATTAAAGGCATCCTTAAAGGAAAATTGAAATTCAGTGATAAGGTGAACTTTTTTGTGTTAAAAATGACATTTATTTTACTCTACTGTATTCATCAGGTATTTGGGCAAATGCTAAGATAAACTATGCAAAAAACAGCAGCTTTGGCTCTTCTTTATGGGATTATTCATCTTCTTGTGAATTTTGCTAAAAGCAAGCCTTTTTTTTTCCCCTTCAGCTCTTCCAAACAACCTAACAGATAAGTGTAACAGTATTTAGGATTTCACACAGAATTTAATGCGTGCAAGCAGATTTTTCCCTATCTCATTCCAACTCTCTAAATAGTGCTCTTCCCCTTCGTGTATAGTCACTGGAGTTTAACCTTCGGTGCTGGAAGTTGCTGCTTCATCTCTCCTAACTCTTCTGCTGGTAGCTCCAGTACATCATTGCCTCCCGGGGCAAAGCGTCACTGGACAAGGCTCCCACCTCCCTCCATCTCAGAAATTCAGCTCTGCTCCAGCTGCAAGCTACCGAGAGTGGCATGAGGATTAATGAGATCTGACTCTGAGAAAACGTGAAGCTATACCCAGTGAGTCCCTGCCACAAATATTTGTTGTACTTGTTCTGGCACATTCACGGCCTGATCGTCCAAACTCGAGGAGGAAGATGGTTACAGCAACACAAGTATCCTCTGATGGCTACAGGGAAGAGAAAAGAAAGAAAAAAATCATCTCCTTAAAACAACTTCAACTGTCCTTCAATGCTCTGAGTGTAAAATGAGGGAAAATCAGGAAAGGTTCAAAAAAGGGAAAGAGCAGTAAGAGAGTTTATTATCTACATTAATCTAACTAGATTAAATTCTTGAGAAAAATATCCACTAAGTCTCTAGACCAATATATAGGCCAGATCTGTGGAACAAGTATTTATGGATAGACTTGCAGACAATTTGATTATTTCTGTTCCAAAATTTGAGATTATGTATAATCTCAAATGAACATGTCGCAGTAAGATTATAGTTGAACTCTGTGCCACAGATTTTTCCAGGGGGCTAACTTGGAACATCCTATAATTTGCTGTTCTTTTTAGGGTCATAGTCCTTCTCATAGTCCTGTTATTTAATCCTATCGCAAAAAGAAAAAAAAAATCTATATTTAATCCAGCCTTGTTTTGCCTATTACTTGTGAGCTTTCAGTTAGATGTTAGCTAGAGATGGAAAAGATATAAATTCATGTCACAGACCAATTTGGTAAAATTTCTTTTTTTCTCTACTGTCAAGTACTGGTCACTGCCAGCCACTATAACAGTCTGTGTTGCCTTGAAAGTCTGTCTTCAGTCATGTTAGATTCAAAAATTTACCCTTGCTTATTCTACATTTTTCTCTATTTTGGCTGCTATAGTTATGGCTTCGCATACTTAGGTTGACCTAATATAATTTCTTCTGTGTTGTAAGTAAAGTTGTAAATTGAATTCCATTTGGGTGATACTGAATTTTTGCTCATTCAGAAACTTTTTTTTTGTAATATACAAATTTTCTGTAGAAATTTATGATTATACAGTTGTCTCAAGTCTATTTGTTTTAACTAATTTAAGAGACTGAAAAATCTAACTAAACTAATTAATTTACTTATCCTTTCTTTTTAAAGGATTATCATGTTCACAAAGTCTCTGATGTTCAAAGCAAATCTTTATGCTACCTAAATGATTTGATCTGCCTAAAACCAGAGGTAATTAAGTAAACGTGCTATGATGGTACTGAACTGGGTTATTAGACATAGTGTTCTTTGCTCAATTATAAGCCAGCATGTGCTACAAATAGCCTGTAGAGTGACGTGCTAGTTAATGATCTTCTTACGAAATTCAGACAGTCTGTTTCTTGATGACCATCCATGAGGCTTGTTTGATGTAAGTTAATTAATCATCAGTGAAATCCATAACAGAAGGGTTAAAATTATGGAATTCATGTATTTCTGTCCTTATGGCAGAACACAATGTTCCAGTAATAGCAGAAAAAGAGACTATTGTAGATGAAAGCATTTCACTCTTTACTAATTATATTTAAATACTTTCCATGTAAAAAAGACAGAAACATGAGAAGGAGATTATCCATGCAAAGTATTATTTTGTGACTTTTAATGACCATAAGGAAAACAGTTGAAAGGGCAGACGATATAAAATTTTATACTGAAGGCTGTAAAACACTGACATCTAGTGGAAAAAAAAACAGAAAACAGGAAGATGTGTTTGACAAATAAGCAATTATTTAGTATTATAAGCGCTAAGTAAGCAAAATATATAATATTATAATAAGTTAGTTTTATAATTTAGAAAGTTCAAAAACATTAGTGGAAAAAATCACTTTTGGGAGATTACATCTGTCTGTTCTTTATCTAGCTCTCTATATTTAGAAAGATATTCTGTTCTGTTACTTAGAAATATCAAACACTTTCTTTATATAAATATATTGTAGCTTTACCCACCTAAATCTTAGCCATAATTGGTAAATTTACAGACAGCGAATGGCTCTTTGGCGCACAAAAGGAACTTAGTGGTGACTTCACATTCTAATTTTACAAGCATTTTTTGTTTTTAGTGATTTTTGCCACCTACTATAAAACTGGCATTTTTAAAATATTTTTTGCATTATTATTATTATTATTATTATTTGGCATTAAAGTAATAAGCACAATTCTCAGTTCAGTTGGAGCAGCGGTGCACTTGGCTCAGAAATGAGCCATGAAGTCATGAGAGTCATGAGACACCTCAACTTTGTCAAAGCAAAGTGGTAGGTGGTATTTGTAGATATGGGAGTTGCAGTTAAGCTGTCTTGGTTCCTGATGAGGGAGGCAGCTGTTCAAAGAGAAGCTGTGTTATAGATCCTACGTCTGTAGGGAGGTGACATTTAAGGCCATGTTAGATGCTTTAGGGTCTCTCTCCTAGGCTTGTGCTACCACTCAAGACGATGTTTCATACAGGAGGTGTCTCATATCTATTAACCCCATGTAGACTATCAGATACCCTTAAGGCATGTAAAATTGCAGTAAGTGATTATATTTAGGCAGTTGAATCTTACATCTATTGATCTCCAGTGTTTTGGCCCCGGCTGCTCAGCAACCCTGTTGCTTCCTCTGCCATTGGCCCTCTTGTCTGCACTCCTTGGCAAGGAGGTAGTGCAGACAACCCAAGGTTCTTCCCTTTAGTAGGATTTTTTAAGGTGTTCAAAAAGATGTATTGCATCTGGTCAGCAAAGAAAAGTCAGCAACTCACTACCACATTTTCTCTTCTCTACATGAGAAAAATGCCATTAGCATCTTGCCAAAGATTTAATCGCTGTTTTTGAAAATCATTTTTTCTTAAAGTCTTCGTTCATTTAACTTGAAAGAAAATAAAAAAAATGACATTTTGATCATTTCTAATGTATTTTACAGCAAGTAATAATATGGTAACACAAACTGTGATGTTGCATCATATGTAAAGGTCTAACAGATTAATTCTCTGATGCTGTTATTATATGAAAGTAGAGATAGTTGATGTAGCAATATGGTATCAAATGATCTTGTTATAACTGGAATACTAATGCAAGGAGCAATTTGAATATAAAATATTGATATTAGTCAAAACATTAGTTACTTATCTGGCAACACATAGATTTCTTGCAGAAAGACGCACTGTTTTTTCCTATGACTGACCTGTATCTGCTTGAATGAAAGAGCTGGATCTGCTACACTCTTTGGCTCCTGCCACACACATATCCTAAATATTGGAAGCAAGTTTGTGAAAAACTTAGAGACATTTTCCCTATCAGAACCGTTGTTTTGCCTTCCCATGGGGTCAGGTAAAATATTCTTTTAGCAGAGATGACTGACCTATATTTTTAAGGTTTCCTCAAGGCCAGGGATGAAATTCTGTAAAACAGGGAGACCTCAGAAGAAAGACCCTGTCCTAAGTTTTTTGGCACAAAGAATAAAGAAAAGGTGTGTTTTCCTGACAGTAGTAAAGGAAAAAATGACAAGGTATGCAAGTAAAAAGGACAAAAAGAGGAAGAAAAGTTGAAGCTTAGGTACTTTGCCTTGGAGGAAAGAGGTTCTGGAGTGTGAGACCACAAAGCAGAGCTGGATAATAGCAGTACAGGGCATGGGCACATCTGTACAGCCCAAGTGAGAGAACTGCCTAGAAAGAGGTAATCAGGGACCCTGCGATAAGGAGAGCTCTTGACAGGTTCCTGAACTTTACAGTGTTCAGTGCGATGTGCTATCTTCACAAATACTTTCTCTTAAACTCAAAAGTGTCTGCAAATAAAGTCAGGCTTTGAAGTCCAGGGTGAGGGGACCAGAAGAAGGGACTAGATAAATCCAAATACAAAGTAGCTCTAGTTGAATGTCCGGTCAAAGTGGGAACCTTGGCAGAGTTTAAACGCATGCAAGCTGCCACAGCCTTGCTTGGCCCTTGCCCCAGCTTTCCCTCCCAAGTGAGAAATATCTTCCTGCCCTGCTTGGGGTTATTGCTGCTGCCCTTACTGACTGCAGAGAACCTAGGGTGCTGATTCTGCCAGGAAAATGCAAGTAAAATTACTTTCAGCACTTAATTTTAAAATATACTTATCTAACCTTTTATTTGGCACATTATGTTTTCCACGTATTAGAACTTAAGCTTATGATGACAGTGTCTTTCTTTAGGTGATGCCTGTATTTGAGAGGTGCTGTTAATTTTGTGGGTTTGTACAGGCCTGTGTCAGAGCTGGATTTGAGAAAATATGCTATTCAATAAATACGTACAGGGGATGAAATGGATGGAAGTGCAAAGCAGTTAGTGGAAAAATGAACAATTGGGTATTGCTAGCAGGATGAGAAGGACGTAATAAGAAAAGAAGAGACAAGACAAAATGAAAGATGACAGGACAAAAACAGTTAAGGGCCTTAAGGGGATGGAAATGAATCAGAACTTGATGCAATGTAGCAGGGAGCCAGGAGAGTGAATACAGAGCAGGGACAGGTCGTGCCCAGCACAAAAGACAGGGTGGAAACCCAGAAAAGAGAGTGTGATAACCACCATCTGATAGATACCAGAGGACAGATTTAAAGAGGCAGGTAAGAAGAGAAAAAAAAATAGATTTTTAGATGAGAAGATGCAGACTATTTGAAGATATCCTGGACGTGGGTCCACAGAGACAGTAGTTGAACATGATTTACGAATTAGGTGAGACTCTCAGAGAAAAGAAGAATTCCTCTTTAGCTCTCTTAAGTGTCACCTGCTAGTAAGACGTTTGGGAACCTCAACATTCGAGTGACCCTCGACAACAAAGTCATAAGAAAGATGAAAAGATCTTCCTTCAAAACTCTGTGAGTCACTGCAAAGTGACTCAGTCTTTGGGAGCGGGGAGAGCATACAAGAAGGAGGAATGGAATGACAGAAAAGGAATTATTTTTATTTTCCTTTTGAGAAGACAACAGGCAACAGAAAGTTTTTCAACATCTGATGAGACTTTTGTGTTATATTTTAGAAAAGTTGTCAAGATTAATTTATAATTTAATAATTTAATTCATAATTTATGTATCTTATGAGCAAATAACCCTTTCCAGAGGTGAAGTGGGCAAATCCTTTAGACAAAAGTGAAAATGTACTTCGTACATATACTTACCCAATCTCCTGTAGTTTACACTTACCTCATGAAATGAGGAAAAGGAAAATGTCTTACTTTCCCAAAACTCTCTGTTGTTTGGAAAAGTTGGAACTTTTCCAAAATCTATCTGTACCATTGAACATAAAAGTATATATAGCCAGCCTGTGTAATTAGGCTGATAAGTTTTTTAAATTATGTATTTAAACTATAATTAGCAATGAACAAGACATATCCAACAAAAAGGAAAAGAATTAAACATAGTGCTTTTAGGCTGAGAAGCTGTTATGCTTTTGTTCTAGTGGCAAGACACCTCATTTAAGAAAAATGAATTTGCTACACTGTTTTCCAGAGAAGAGGAAAGAAATGAGCTGGTCTTCCAGGAACTGCAGAGCTTCTCCATCTTCCTTCCAAAACTAATGCATGTGCTGGTATTGGAATAACTCACGTTCCTCTTGGGAATTTCTTTGACATTAGGTGAAGGACTAGGCAAGGCTTTATTTTCCTTTTAACAGCTTCTCATTTTGCTGCATGATCATCCTAGATGTCTTCATCAGCCTCTCTGTTTCATCCTCTTGAAATTGCTTTGGCTTGTAGGAATTGCCCTCTGTGTTATTTGCCTGTAGAATATTTCATGCACAGGGTGGTTTTGATTGATGGTAGATGATAACTGAGGCCTTATATAATGTGCCTCCAGAATGGTGTTACCTCATAGTTTCCTTTTGTCTGATGTATCTTCTCATCTACATAGTTTTCCAGGTCTTTGGAATGCTTTCTTTGTCCTATATATACATGTATATGTATATATACACAGATATATAAAAATATATACATTGTAACAAATGCAAAATTGTTCTGGTCTGAGGATGCTATGGCAGTTCAAATATCACATACACAAAATGTGAAAGTTATGAGAGATTGCCTCAGTGCCTTCCAACTATTTCTGGTGCATTCTAATGAAAGTCTGTTCAAATTAGCTGGATGATAATAAAATAGTTAGAGGGAACTGGAGGCTAGAACTGAGTGAAACTTGCAAATATTGCTTAAGTGGGCATAAATGGTATGAATAGGTGAAATTTTGAAAAAAAAATTGAGAGAAAATGCTCAAAGCACATTGAATTGTGTGTTGTGTAAACATGTTCTTTTATATTTTTACTATATATTTGTTTCTATATCCTCTCTTATATATATTTTTATATACTTTTTTTTCAAAATATCAAAAATTTAAATAATTTATTGCTATTATTCTGCCCTGCCTTACATGAATGATAATACGGGAACAAACCCAAGTGTTGTTTTGCTGATTGCTAATGTTCTCCTTGCTACAGGTTAGTCAACTGCTCCCTTGTCAGACCATGCTAGGACATGGCCTTTGGGCTGGCTCGCCCTAGGACCCACATCCAAAGGTGAAACTGGTAAAATGGCACCACGTTTCATCTGTCACCTATAGCTCCATACCAGTATCCTAGCAAGCATTTTGCCATTATCTTTTCCATGCCTGCATATAGAGTATAAAACGCACATCCTCAGTTTCAAGCACAAAAACATTCTGATGGACTGCAATATATTCTTCATATTATGTCTTTTACTCTAGACTTAAAATAATTTAAGAAAATAGAAATTAAGCCCATATGGTAGCCATAAAGCTACCATACAGAGGCTGGAGGAGACCCGCAGTTAAAAGCTGTATAGTAGTAGAGACTTGCCTTGAGATAATGGTCTCTTGCCTCTTCTATTGTTTATTTGTTTACATAATATTCCTTTTTGAAGCAGATATACTCACTGTAAATTGTGTTCTCAGGAGTTCTTTCAAAAGGTTTGGCATTCTTCCATCAAGAAGTAGCCTGGAGCAGGAGATTTAAATCTTATGAAAGGCTTTAGAAATAAAAAACTGTTTGTCACTAAAGCCAATAATATATATAAAAAAACCCTCTTTCTTATTAATCACTATGAAATGGAAAGTAGCTTGTTAAGCATAAAGTGCATATATAAAACAACCATTCCAAAATTATTGTTAAGACTTCTTTTACAATAGAATTTTTTAATGAACTAGCAAAATTACTTCAGAAATAAGCAGTATCATATTTACTAACATACTTTGCATTTCAAATTCTTCCAAGGAAAGATTTGGAAAAAAATCAAAATCTATCACATTTTATGAACAGAATATAAATGTGAAACCCCCTAGTTTAGCCCACATTAGCAAATGCACTCTGCCAAAAAAATCTGAGGAAACAGAAGAATTCAGGAGAAAACGGACCTCTTGTGAACCAATCAAACATGGGCAGAATGGAATGAGCTTCTACAAGACTGATACTGTTGTTATTCTAAATGAGAATAAATGTTCTGATATGAACTCAGAAATACTTTGCACAAGGTCTTGGTAAGGTTTGATATAACCCAAAACTCTGGGTACAATTTGAAAGGAGGTGAAATTAGAAGTGGATGGGAAAGCTCGGACAGGGCCAGGTAAAGGAAAAATAAAACATGCAGAGTTAGGCTTATTCAGTTAGGCTTATATATAGACATATATTTATTGTCTATAAAAGAAGATCATATGACAGTGAACATTAGAGAAGGAGAAATAGCTATTTAAGCTACTAGTTAACACCAAAGAAAGAACAAAGAAATAAAGTTAATTATAATGGTCTTAGGCTGGAAATTAAAAGAAGATTTCTAATGATTAATGCAAAACTTTTCCATAACTACCTTCTAATGAGAAAGTAGACAGAAAAAATATTCTTTAATATATATTTTAAAATGGAACTTAATTGTGCTTTTCTAGTATTTGTAGGACTATTTATACTAAGAAAGAGCCAACTGCATCGATTCCAGGAGACACTCTGCACTTCAGTCTTCATTTCCAAGCCATTGAATGACAAAGGAAAACATATTTTCAGGAGCAGAAGTGGAAGAATAGGGCTTCATAGGTGACCTGTCAGAATGCCAAGATTTATACAGCAGGACTCCATCTCCAGACCATGATAAGAAAGGAAAGACTTAGCATTTCTCCATGTTTCTGGTCTCTTTTTGCTTAAATGAGTTATTTAATTCATAGCCGAATGAGTTATTCAGTGAAGTGTTTTAAGGACGGATAGGATTGAAGCTCAGGATTTGAGCAATATCCTAAAATAGAGCAGAACAGTTCAGCTCTCATTAACTCTGCTTCAGATTCAAGTCTCAATTCAATAATCTTTGGGGCACAAACCTGAATGTGATTTTTCATAGAGTTCCTCCTGCTCCAGCACTGTCGTCTCCTCTCCTCTCACCTCCCCCACCTCTTCTCCTGAAGATTTTGACAAGCAGAGTCAGCTCAGGCTCGTCTAACTCAGAAACCACTTTTGGGGCTATAAAGTCCATGGCCAGATCAATTTTAACAGTTGAATTTTAACATTTGACATTTTTTTTAATAGCGACATTGCATACTGTAAATATTTGCATACAGATGTATATGCATACTATAGATACATACCAACTAACTCAGTGCTAAAGTAAACAGTAGTTTATGCAGAAGATTTCCACAAGGTGGGGATGCAGTGATGTTTCATATCAAGAATTTCCCTTATATAGGATTTCATAGAATAGAAATTTTGTCTTACAAGGCAGGGATTTAAATGAAATTTTCATGAAAGCATAGCAGCTTTTTTCAGGTAAGGTATGATACAGTAAGGGTTGTTTTAATAACTTGAATAGTTTAATCCTACAGTTTATTAACTGTCAAACCTGAAAGCATCCTATTCAGTATTTTTCCTTTTGCTTGATTTAATATTTATTGTATACTTGATTTGTCTAATGCTGTTATCCTGCCTGGATTTAAAATTCTGCACTCTAGGTTTTATAGTTATGGAAACATATTCATTCTGAAAGGAGAAGTTAGTCTTGTAACACTGAACCCAAATAAGAATAGCTGTTGCAGCATAATGTAGGAGAAGGTTAAATGCAAAAAAAGAATAAACAGAATAAACATATATAAAATTAAGGAAATTATGGAATAGATATAATAAAACATTTTACATCTTCATGCTTTTTGTTTTTACTGTAATTGTTTGGCTACTACTTATATTTGGTATTATTGATATTTTAGAAGGGACATGAGTGATTTCAGAGCTGGTAATTTTGCTATTCTAAAAACAGATTTTACAAAGCTTTTGATTATTAAAGAGGAAGTTAAACCATGACTTAATCGTGAGCTACATGTAATTAAATGAGGAAGAAAATGACTGATGCTATTAGAACCAGAGTTCTAATCAAACATTTTATTTTAACCGTGTTGTGTTTATGAGGTTAGAGATAGAAGACCCTGCTCATTTGACTAGTCTATAGCTGATCATAAATCAAGTGTTCAAGCCTGCAGCAACAACATGCTTATAGTAAATAGTATGCATATTTTTCAGGCCTATGTTTCAATGCATTAGCTACATGTTTGATTTTAAAAATATTGCTTTTGATCCTCTGGACATTTGGATAATTCTATCACAAAAAAAAAAAAGGTTTATTATACAATCTCAGGAATTCTTACTTATGATGGAGGTTCATTGCAGATTGTAGAGTAATTTTTATTATCAGTAAGACATAAATACGTTGATTAAAGCTATTTACTTGCACAGATTACTTAATAACACTTATTAGCTTTTAGCACTTCAATTAACACTATTGGGTCATTAACTTTGCTACAACAGACAAGTATAATTTAGCTGCAATAAGAAAGTAATAAAAGAATAGCTTGTGCACTATAGGATGTTTCAGAGTAGCAATAAAGTCTAATGAATTCTATTATTCACGCTCCATCAATGAAAAACGAAAGAGTCACATCCTTCTAACAACACTGTTCTGTAATACTATATTAAAAGCAGCTCTTGGACCTGTGCTCATGCCTGTGTTACGAGGCAAGGAGGCTGTGTGAAACCCCTGCTCTAGGCTGTTCCGCGAAAGGTGACCTTTTTCTGCCTCATCAGGCAACTTCAAGTTAATGCCTCACCTGCCAGGGCATTGCGGATGCACATCGGATCTGTCTCCATAGGGAACTTAGGTGCAAGGCTGTTCATTTTATGAATTTCAAAGCACCTGGGGCACCTGGAGCCTTCCTTCTGCCAAGACAGTGGCACCTTCTGGCACATGCACTTAGAGGATTTCAGGTGCCAGCAGATGTCTGAGGCACTTCCAAGGTTACAGCCAGACAGCTACGTTTCGCACCATCTTTATCGTTTTGAATGACTGTCTAAGTAAACTAGCAAATGTTGTAGTTACAAATGTGACACCTTGTAGTTATAACTTGGTGGAAAAAAGACCTGGGTATGACTTTTCATTTCATAACTTAGTTGCTATCAAATGTTCGTAGATGTAGAGTAAGGGGACAACACTTTCCTGCTTCCCAGCAAACGGGTATTTTCAGGATTTTCATCAGATTTATCATACATACTGCTTGGGAAAATTGAATACAGCTACGCAAATCACTGGCAATGCTCTTGTCCTTAACAAATTCCCTGCAATACCCACCAGAACATACACACACACACACACACACATCTCCTCATTTATATAGTTCACTGACTTACTTCAAAGGGAAATGCATTGCATTATCTTTTGCAAAGTTTTCATGGTACTTTCACGTGATGGTCTTCTAAATTTTTTTTAAAAAACAAGCAAACAACAACAACAACAAAACCACTTTGGTATCAAAGGTTTACAAAAAAGCCAACATAACATGAGTTACAAAGCCCAGGCCCTGCTCTCATGGGCAGCCAGCCCACAGAAACTCTTTTCCGTGATAAATTTTTCTCTTTAATTCAGGAAAACTTTCTAGGAAAGTCACTGGGAATTTTTTGCCATATCAGCCATTGAAAGACTGGCCCAGTACAGCCACAAGATGTCATTGCGGGTCTATTATGATAATCACTGTTATGGTTGTAAAAATCAAAACGTATTCTCACATAAACTAGAAAACATGGGTAATTATCTATTTCACCTATTTTGCAATATCTTTATAGTTTTTACCTAATAGTTTTTTGCCTATAGTTTTTACCTTGAAATACAGAAAAGTTACATACACAGGTTCTTCACATCAGAACACTGCTGTCTTCTGCTGCAGTGATAATTATTTTGGATGAGATGATTCATATGCTTAGAAGAGGAAAACCAAACAATAAATAAGATATTCAAAAAAAATACGGAAATTCCAGAAATCCCAGGATGCTTGGAAGTTTTAAAACATTCTTTTTGCAATCTTGAATTTTAATTACTGCTTCTAAAATGACCTCAGCACTTAAAAAAAAAGATTTGTTTTACACTATACTGTGTATATCTCTTGAAAGCAGAGACTGACATTCATGAGGCTGTCGTAAAGACTTTTTTTTATGACTGACACGATTTTTCCACAATGTATGAATTTTGGGATATAATGGATATTACCAAAATTATCTTCTGGTACATTAAGATAAAATTTTCAAACCTGGGAGCCTTTAGTTGATTTTGAAAGTATCTAAAATTGCTTGTAAAGGAGCTCAGGCTTTTTGATGGAGAAGCAAATGGTCATAATATAATCTATGTGCTACAATATTTTTATTTAAAATCTATATGTCCCACTCATTACAAAAATCCGATGAGCCACCAAGAGTGCTTGGGAACGACAGGTGTATAAGGCGTGGATGGTGAGTCTCCAAAGTGCACAGAAAATGTCAAAGAGTGGCTTAAGTCGGCGCCTTACAGAGAGTTAGGTGCCCTATTTTGTGATTCGAGGGGCCGTGTAACTCTTTTGAGATTCACAGTCATTAGCTATTACTAGAGGCTAGTACTGTTTGTCACAAAAACAAACAAAAACACACACACACAAAAAAACAGTATTTCTCTGATATCTAGCAAAACTACTTTTTCCCACTTGTTGGAAAATGCCTTGTCAGAAAGACATGTACCTGGAAGAGTGGGAATGGTGAAAAATTGTCAAGCATTTCTTTTGAAGCAAAATGATAAATTTGTAAGGGAGTAATAAGACAGCTTAGACTTTCACTCAGAACTGAGTAAAACCTGAGTCCAATACCTTGCTCTAGGAAACAGAAATACCGATAATGGATAGTTCACCATTGAGTTCCATGCTGTTTAAAGGTCACTGTTTCTCCAATATGCAATTCAATGTACACTGGGAAAAAAAATGAACATTTTGCAGAGTCTATATTTAATACGCTAATTCTGAAAAGGTATTTGATCATTGCATTTATCTGTAGAGATTTGTGCTTAATGTAAAGTTAGGCTCAAAACCCGCATCTGGGATGTACATAGAATACTTCTCAGACATAGTCTTTTGGCTCTCATATCACAGACATTTCTGATCTAATTACTGTACAGTGAGGGAGTCTTAAAGAGTTTGACCTAGATGGCACTGCTGTTCTTCCTAAATCAGCTCAACTTCTCTTCATGAATGACCTGGGTTTTCATTACATCTTTAAGCGATTTGCAATGATCCTTGCTTTCTGTGATCTGCCTTCTGGGTACAAGAATTAGGGAAAAAAATCAATGGGGACCCTTATTTTTAAATATATGCCTTTTTAATAAAGTAATTACTTTCTTGTTCAGCATCTCATATTCATTTTATGAATATCAAAGAAAATTAGCTTGGCTATGTTAAAAAGAAATGTTACTGTGAAAGCAAAAATGCAAGTAATACTTTTATTATTTGCAGTAATGCAATTCCCGTGACAGTGATAGGATTAAGATATGGTAATTGTTGTTCTCTCCTGTGCACAGAAATGCTATCCAGAGAGTGGTAAACGGTTTTAGCATTCTATTAAGGAGTATTTTTGCTTTCACCATGAAAAGTCCTTTTACATTGTTTTTTGGACAAGCCTTTTGCAAGAGCTAATGATTCTCATCTATGATAGATCACACTTGTTTAGTTTATAGAAATCTGTCAACAGAGCAGAAAGCAGTATTTTTAGAAAGAGTGTGAATCAAAGCCCTCAACATAGGAAACTTTATAAAGATATATGGCTAGAATGTTAAAATACCTAAATAGCCATTTAGTGGTATGTGGAACTGAAAGCAACGACTGGATATTTTAATTAAACTTTTCCTAGACATCTTGCAGACTCTAGAGGAAAAAAAAATCAATCACTACTCATTTTAGTCTTTTATTCAGTTGCAATGCTGTCGTTTAAATTTATCAATAAGAAGTTTATATTCCAGTGGGAGCACAGCTGGTGGCTTACAGCCTAGTGCTTATTAAGTTTTGGACTAGATGATAAGGATTTGTAAAGTGTCTTAGATAGGAGAATAATGAAGTCATCAGAAGACAGTAGACATTTTACAGAAAAACTATTCAGTGAAAATATCTGAGAAAACTGTAGGGGGATGAATGTACAGTTTCAAAAGACTTATTGATGTGGTAGTAACTCCTGTTGCTAAAAATGATGAGAAATAGGATGGTGGCTGACACTGATGTTCTGCCAATTGAGATGTTCAAAGCAGTAGTGTTGAGAAAATTGTGCTGAAAGTCTCCTTCCACATAATCTTCGACAGTAGAAAAACATGCAATGAATAAAAAAAAGCAAATCAGAAGGTCAGTTCGTATGCATTATGCTGCAGTGCATTCACAAAGAGTTGAAAGCTATGTTCTTGCATCCTTGTTCACAGAAGTTGGAAATTTTTTTTTTTTCACTTCATCCTCTTCCTGACTGGATACATAAGCACATATATGGCAGGGAGCACAGCGGGGTCCCTATGTTGAATCAAGGAACTATGTTCTATCCTTAGGTACTGTTTCACCATTATGGTAGTGTTGCTACTTAAATAATTACGTGTTGTTTTTTTTCCTGCCGTTGTTTAATTATTGTTTAATTATATTCAGATTCAGCTGAAATTAATGTCTTTCCTTTTGTGCATAGTTATGTTGCTCCCTGTCCTCAAACTGTCAGTTAACTTTCTTTAAAATATAAAACTGTAGTGAAATAGTTCTATGTGTAAATAATTACATATCTAAATAGTAAAACAATATAGTCAATACTTTAACACATGTGGCACTGACTTTTATTCTCATTCAAGATTTTTCAGATGGGAGTACAGAGCAGAAGATGAAATCCTTATTTTTTTCTTTATATGATTTAGAACAAAATTGAGACAGAGATCAAACAGGATTCTTCATCTCAGAGTCACATATTAAAGATTGATTTACTTCTGGCATGGCTCCTTGAGTTTCTTTGTTTTGTTCTCTCTAGTAAACTGAAGTGTCAGCCTTTCTCAGGTTAATGTATTTTCCGAATAGACAGGAGCAGCTGGCTCAAGCCAACAATTTTGGGCCTGCTTGCTTTATTTTAAAACATGTAAACAGTATCAGGCCGAAACTGCAGGAAAAAAAAAAAAAAAAAAAAAGGGAAAGCTTTCCAAATTAAATCCACCTGCTTAAAAATGAAACTTTGCCACTGTCCTTTGTCCTTTCCATCAAAGATGCAGCATCTCCATGAATACGCTTCCTTCTGTGATCCTCTGAAAGTGCAATCTGCACTAGTCTCCTTCAAATGTCTGTGTAGACATGAAAGGAGCTGGGATGAATTGTGTTAAAGGCCTCTATTTGTTACAGAAACACCAGGCTTATAAAAAGAAACATGGAAAACATGTATAGCGAGCTTATAGCATTTAAGACAGGTAATATTCCTTGAACTGTGTTAAAGGCCTCTATTTGTTACAGAAACACCAGGCTTATAAAAAGAAACATGGAAAACATGTATAGGGAGCTTATAGACAGGTAATATTCCTCAATGGATTAGTTGCAGTAGCAGTGACAAATAGCATCACAAGAAACACTGTTTTTATTATTTGAGATTTACATAATGCCAAAAAAGGTATGACTGAAATACACGAAGGCTATTTTTAGCCATCAAGAGTCCTAAAAGGCAACAAGTTCAGTTCTCCATGAGCCCACTGCAGAATTTTGGTTTCTTATATTCCGTTTGAAGACTCTGGAGAAAGAGCAGAATATGGAATGGAGGGCAATCAGTTACACAAGCACACAGATTTTTTTTTTTTAATAGAAAATATGCTAGTTAAGGTAAAAAAGAGATGCCTCTGGAAGCTGTCAGTCTCTCTCCTTAACCTGTGCTAGAAACACTTGAAGATCATTCTCACCATTCCAGTGCTTTGCTCTGCACTACACTGGGGATAAGCTAGCGTTACTAATAGAAATATTATGCTAATCCCTAGTGACATTCTGTATACATGAATGTCTGTATTTTTAATGTGAGAATTCAGCCTCTGCAAAATATAAATAGTAATAATTTGTCTTAGTTCAAGACCTTAGCTTTAGTCCTATATGCAAACCTGCAGATAATCCTCTATCTCTTAGGAAAATAAAGGTTAAATGAAACTCTTCTAAGGTTCTAGTTTAGCATTTTGATTCTAATGAGGATCCAAATTCTTTAAATTAAAAGTTTGCTGTATTGACATTTCATTAGAAACTTTCCCACCTGATATTTCCTGCATATGCATTTTGGATGTTTTTTATCACACCAAATGATGAAATGTTGAATCAAGTTTCCTGTTTGCCTTATGCAAAAACTAGTCATGTCTAGAGAAGAAGTTGGTCACTTGGGATATCTCTTGTAGCAGATATAACTTTGAAAGTGTCAGGAAGAACATGCTGCAGCAGCAGCAAATGCGTTAAAGACCCAGTCATTCGAAACACGGCCAAAGTAAAAGTTAAAACACTTTAGGCTATAACACCACAAGCTCCTTCCTAATCCTTTCCTGAAGTTTCACACTTAAAAAGAGCCAAACTTAAAGTAGTGTTAAGAAATATGCAGTGAAAGGACAAATAAAGCAAGAAATGAAGAAAATCAATAAACAAACTGATATGGACATTTTTGACATGGTAGTCTCTAGTGTGATGAGGATTTTGCTGATTTTTGCATATGGACATAGCAACCAACAGCCTGGATGTTCTTACTTATGTTCTAAGCGGAAACTATATTCTATAATTCTGTATTGTTGAGAATAAATATATAGCGGATAAAGAGAGAAAAAAAACAAAGAAAGTGCCTTAAATTATTTTATTACGTTACTGTCTGCACCATTTCCCATACAGCTTGTTAAATGGGTATCATGTGAAGCATATGAAAGAAGGATTGATTTTTTTTTCCATAAAATATTATGCAGCAATTGGTTAAGAAACCATGAGGGAAGCACACAATACCAATTTTAACATGTACAAAAAGATATTAAGATACCTCCAAGGCATGCTCCTGGGAAAAAATGAATTCCAGGAGGCCAGCAGAGAGAAGTGTTGACGGAGCACTCTACTTAGATTTCCAATACACACATATACACACCACTGGCAGAGAAAGGAAACTCACACACACACTGAATACAAGACTCTGATAAATAAAAACTACTTTTTTCTGCACTTATAAAGTAAAGAACAAATATTTCCTTCAGCATTGCAATATCTGAATTAGCCACAGACATTGCATTATGCATTCAGATTAGACAGAACTGAATTCAGCAGAAACAGAGAAAGAAGCCATAGAATTTTAAGCAGTTCCATGATACTATATCCTCTGTGGTTGCTGTGAAGATTTGCTATCTACAGTGAATAATGCATTGCATATGATTTCTTTCAGGGAATAATAGGCTATATAATGAAAACTTTGAAGGAGGTTCCAATTCTACCTGTATGAAGTGAACCAAAAAGGGAAGAAATAAAAAGCTAACTATATCATTATCTAGCTAAATTGTTTCAACACAAGCAAAAGTACAAAGCAGCTTATTATTCATTCTCTTAGTTGCCACTTATGTTCAGTCTGAAGACATAGCATTAAAAATGTCACATTTCCCAGAGGTTAAGAAAAAACACTTTGCACCACACAAGATCAAATATTAATTTCTTTCTATACTGAAGAAAAAAGATGAATGATGGGGTGTCATAATATGCCACTAAAAGCTACGCTACCCACTGATAACAGGAAGGCACATAATATTGACTTTACTTGTGTCCTTCTTTATCTTTTTTTCTTCATTAACTTTCAAAATGGGGAAAACTCTGTTCGACTGTGTTGTTGCATATTACAGTTGACACTTATAACTTTGCCTGGCAACCATGAATGGTGTGTGCATACTAGGCAAAATTGTGAAGCGTCAAGGAAGTACAATTAAGAGGAATATCTGTTGAGCTTAATGTGAAGACTATTCATCTATAAAGAGTGGAATGCTCTCCAGCTACTGCTTTGTATACATGCAGAGTAGCAGAGAAGAGAATACAACATATAATATCCATCAATCTATAAGGATTACTGAAAATGGCTAGTTTATTGCTGCATGATCTAGAAAGCTGGAAGGGTATCTGCTT
Source organism: Tinamus guttatus (assembly GCF_000705375.1). The sequence continues at coordinate 21,013 of NW_010585816.1, read as the reverse complement.
ATGAGGCATTGGCAAAAACACTGTTTGGTCCTGAGTGAATTAGCACAACTGCATGTTCATGTACTTCCTTTAATATAAAGATTATTAATTGCTTTGCTTTTGTAAATGATACAGTAAGAATAAAGTATGCAGTACTTTGAAATGACATAAGGAATCAGGACTAAATGAATGGTAAAACTGAACTGTCAAATGGTCAAAAGCCAAATTTTGTGCCTTGTTTTCCTTGTTGCAAATACATCACATTGTGCGGTCTGATTCTGCTACCTGTTGGATCAGTGTACACCAGAAATACACTGAAATCACTGCTTAAACAGGGATTCAGACTTGTAATATTCAAATGAAGAGACAGAAAAAAAACACAAATATTTTATTTAGAACCACTCTTTGCCTCCAGAGGCTTGTAAATAAAATCCTGCTTTGTAATCCAGTCACTGTGCTCAGTCATCACGCTTCACAAAGTTTACTATGTGCTGTAATTGATTTGAAAATATTTGGTGATTGTTTGTCTACACAGATAGAATATTCTGCCCAGGGTAATGCCTTTGGAAGCAGCCTTTCACCATATCACATTGCCAGTCATGTAATATCTGGGATTATGAAAAGCATTTCTGCAGACTTCAAGGTGCAGGAAATTGTGAAGTTTCTTATTTTGCAGGAAAGTGTTTCCTGAAAAGGCCTAGCATTATTTTTATCCTTCCTACCTTATCATCTTTCCTTCACTGCAGTTATTTAGGTGGAGGAAAATAGTAGTAAATGCTCTTCTGAGCATTCTATTTTCAAATGATCATTAGAAAAGAAAAAAAGTAGATTTTTTTGTGTTTATGCAACACAGCCATTCACTTCAAGATCAAAAAAAAATTACCTGATTATGGTTATCAGAAAAATCCAGAGTTCCTGAAACTTATTGTAGGAAGGATTTAGTGGAAATTATATGAAATTGCTGAAGCCATTCTCCCAAATGATAACACCTAATGGGTAAGGAGAGTATCTCACATCTATAGGCATCTCATTTTCTAGGGCTTCTAAAGCAATTGGTTCCTGACACTTCTGCTGGTGACATTGAAAAGAGATAAGTATTTGTCTTTATAACTAAATAATGTATTTGGTACTTGGAATTCTATAAAGAGATGTTGTCTGCTGCATGAGCAGTTAAAATAAAAAGGGAGTACATCTGAGGCCAAATGCTGCTATATAACATGTTGTCTTTATGTACCTTCCGCTTGCATAAGGAAATTTATTAAGCATGCTGCTCCTAAATAACATTTAGACTTCAGTCCCTAAAAGCACATCATGAGCGACTGTGCACCATGAAGAGCTATGCTGCTGAGTAGTTAAGTGATTAATTTTCAACAGAAGATGTGAGGAAAATTTTATTGATAACTTAGAGTTAGCATTCGATGGCTGCTCATTTATACTACTGTCAATTACTACATTACTATAACATAGTATATTTTATATCATGCTTTCATGCATTAAAACTATTATAAATGAAATCACTTGTTTGTATATACATTATATATGTGTGGCATATATGTATACACATGAACAATCCCTACACACACATGTGTCGATGCATAAAATATGAGGTAAACTCTGATTCTTTCTTTAGTATTGTGTTTTCTGAAACACTTTGTAAATAGTCACAAATGGGGTACATTTGTAATACCTGTGTAAGATCTTAGTTCTAAAGCTTTATGTAGTTAAAAAACATAGTTAAACGCTGCATATAGCAATTTTAAAACCATGTGGATGCTGGTGCATATCTGGTACAAGGAGAACAGAAATGCAGCTAGCTCCCCCTATTTCAGTATGAACTAATACACAAATATTTTAGATGGATTCTGCTTCCTAAGAGCAGCTTGTTTTTCTCTCTTCGTGCCATCAAAGATGCTCTCTTTTCACTTTGAAACATTCATTTGCCATGCCAGCGGCAAGACGAGATCATCAAAAGGAAGGAGACATTTGGAAGGGCCAGTTGGGTGACATTAATGTAGCAAGTAATACCAGCATTTAATAACATGTTTTTACTATACAGATTATTTTCCATGATGTCCTATAGCCAAAAGAATTATATCTTTCTCTCTTCTACAAAGCTCCCCTTATGTTTTTAATGGTACCTTACTTTATATTACTCTGTTCAAATTAACGTATTTTACTAACACATATTTTATTATAAAACAATTTCTTATCTCTATATATGCTCTTATCACTTATTCTTTTAGTCTAATATTTTAAATTTATAACAATTCATGATGTTTGTTTCGTCAAGAACTACTATTGTTTTATAGGTCTCTGCTGCTTTTCCATAGCATGAGAATCCATATAAAAAAAGGAAAAATGTGTAGCCTTTTACAAATGCACTTAAATGAAAGCAGGGTTTCTTATGTGGCTCTAATCACAGTGTCAGACTGCTGTTCCAAGAGCAGCAGCTACAGAAGCAGTGATAGAAGCAATTCTCCAGGAGTTTTGCATACCAGTAGCAAGTATTTTTTCATCTCAGTATAGCACTTCTTTGCAGTAGTTTATGAGTGGAAGTCTCTCTTTTTCTGATTAGCTGAGTTGCTGAGCGCTGCCATCACGTCCCTTTGAGTTTGTAATTCCGTTTTGCAAGCGTAACCACCATGCAGGCCTTCATATACCTTCAGGATAGTGTTGACATACGGCACTCTGAAAAAATATTAAGGATCTCTGCTCTTCAAAAGGATATTGGAAAACATTGCAATACAGCGCTTTCAACAAACAGACTGCAAGTATAAAACATGCATAGCAGCAAAACACAGGGCACATAATTCTAGATCAGTAGTTTTGCTTTCAGAACACTGCAATACATTTTGCCTGCCTGGGCCTTGATTGCTTTCATATTATTCAGTTAGCAGCTCAGGTATAGACTGAGTCTCTCAGCATATAGCAGAGAACTTCCTATCTGTAAAAAGGAAATAGCATGTAGGGCTTTTCCATTTCACTTTTCTTAGTGTTTCCTATTCCTGTCTATGTGACAGGCATAGCCTTGACTTAGTCTGACTCTAGTTTCTTGCAAGCATCTATGCAATACAGTAAAAAACAGAAAAAACTTGATTATTTCATCAGCCTATCTTGATGTTAATCATGTATCTATAAATGAAGATGGTCAAATCTTTATTGCAGCTACAAAACAGCAGCCAATTACTTAATAATTTAACATACGATTCAGACATTTTCAGACATAGTGTAAGAATTTGCTACTCCATTGGTAGGCAAAGCCAAGTGACATGTTTTTGTTCAAATATGTAATTACCTCAAACTATATTTTCATGTTGACTAAGAGTATTTGCAAATTTGAGTTGAATTTGTTGAATATTTTGGGGGGAGCTCTCATCTCTCTCCTTTCCCAAAGGAAACAATATTATTAAAATATTTTATTTAAGCATTTACAAAATGCAAAATATCAATTTTTCCATTTTGATTTTTTAAGGGTGAAATACACCTACATTTAATATAAGAAAGGAAAAAATATCAAAAAAGAAGAAAAAAAACACTCTTTTGGATCAGAGGGTCGGAGTTTTGTCCATCACAAACTACTATTTTTTTGGGAGAAGGAGATGTAGAGAGTGGGAAGAGTATAAAAAAAATCTTTATTTGGTTGTCAATTTTCTTTCTGAGCCACGAAATGAACAGTGAGCTCAGTCTTTGCACAGTATTTCTTGCACCCTTGTCTGCTAAGTGTCAGTTTGCTGGTACGGTACTAAAACTGTTGAAACAAGGCTGATTTTGTTTCATTGGTGGCACCTGAACATACAGGTTAGAACTGGCTCTTCCTTAGGAAAAGCAGCAGAGTGATTCTGAATGGGGAAAAATTGTGATAGCAAATTCTCCTTTTCCTTTAAAAAAAAAATTGTCATTGGATCAGTCCCAGCATTACAAAATACTGATCTTTGCCAGGTGTATTTCTTAATTATAGAGGAGTCTGGGATCTCTCTCGCAGTTGTGGTTCACTGTAGAGATGGTAAGCAATTGAGCAGATGTGATCACTAATTAAAGAGCACTCTGTCAACTGATTCAGGGCAATTATAATTCTATTAAGATATATGCAGAACTATAGCAGTAATTTAGAAATATCTGAATATGAGAGCAATTTTTCCAGAGAAGTTGCCAGTGTGAGTAGCCATGTGGTGCATTCTCCAAAACTGCTCTGCTTTCAAGCTTCAGACTCGATGTAATATTCAGCTACAGCCAGGTGGCAAATGTCTACTTCTGGCAGTGCTTATTTGGTTAATGACTTTGTAAATGACAACAGCTAATTGAAAACAGCTTGGGATCCCCCAACACACTCTTTTAAATATTTTAAGATTCAGAATCTAATGATTTTTTGGTCCTTTGCTTGGGAATCAAGTTGTGGATGGGTTAGGCCCTTTGGCTTAAGTCTGGTGTGTTGACAAATAACTTTTCATTATATTAATCCTGTCTTCGAATCATTATTTAATTAACTTGTGAAATAAGCTTGTTTTCCATTGGTGGCTCTTCTGTCTCTCATTTTATCACTTACCAAAACCAAAAGATTACAGGAATATGGAGCTGGAACAGTTCAGCCATGTCCAATTCCTTTTAATCATAGACGACTATCCTTGACTTAATGCTCTTTTTGGGGTGAGGTGGAGAAGAGGAAGAAAAAGGGAAGCAGCTATTGCATGAGAAGTTAAGTTGCCCTTACTAAGTGGTTACCTAAAATACACAGCCTTTTGTTACTCAGCAGAGTTATAGTGATGTGTGGAATGATGAGTCGTATCTTCTTAATGTGATGTTTGTAATGAAATTGTTTTATATCTTTAATGGTCCTTGTTCTCTCTTTTTCTAGTCCTATTATATCTTTCCTAGAATGGGAAACCAAAACTTCACGCTCCAGATGCAGATGCATTATGGGTTCATACCTTTATACCACTATATTTTCTTTTTGTTGTCTGTTCCTTTCTCTGTGATTCCTAAGATTAGATTTTCTTGCTGTTGTGCTGTTGAAGAAACTAAATAAGATTTTTATATAGCATTTTTTTTCTTCTGGTATAAAACACTTGTATTTATAATCTGTTTGACTCCTGACCAGAATATCCATTACTAAAATGGTTTAGCAACATCAGATTTTCAAGAATCTATAAAGAACTGACTACTGTAGTGTTTCAGCAGGTATGATAGTAAATTGGATCTGGAGGATGTGGGAGTGTTTTAGTTTAGGAATTACAGTGCTTTGATAGGTCTTTTTTATTACATTATGTGATTGTGCTGCCATTGCTACTGTTAGGCCTTATACTATTTGTCACTGGCATTTCCATTCTATTTATCAAATGTAAATAGCATTGTAGCTTTTCAATAGATCCACACAGATGAGAAAGCATGTCATCTCAGTGTACTTGTTAATACAAGAGGAAAACTTAACTGTGCTATTTTTTTCCCCCAGCAGCTGTCCTATTGCTACAGAATGCATTACTGTGGACTATTACATTTATTAACAATTAGTTTCCAAATAAATTAAGTCACAATTCATCTTAGACCAATAATATAATATCTTAAATATCACATATAGTGATCTTGTGGAGTTTGTTACTATAGGACATTTTCAAGAGAAATATTGTGAATTTTTTGTCTAGGTGTTAATTAATCCTGTCTCTCTCTATATATATATAAAATAGTATTTCTGATCCTATATTCTTTTAAATAACTATCTCTTCATTGCAGCTGCTTGATTTGACATTACATAGTCTGAGGGATCAGAAATTCTCCCTGTTTTAAGTCACAATAACACAACTACAGTCCCAAAACAGACAATGTGGCTTTTAGTCTCATCATTCTCAAGATATATTATTTACTGAAGCAGATTAGTTGTGAAAAGCACCAGGGTTCCTTTGTTATGTTACATCATGTTTAATATTATAACATAACAACATGAACAAAAAGGAATGATAATTTATGTATCCTGATCTTACGCTAAGCAAGATTTGCACTTATTAAGAGTTCATGCAACTAACAGGTAAGCATTGTCCTCCTACATCAAAATGTTTTTATTTTTCCTTCATCTCTATTTGGGTACTGTGTCTTTAACACCGAATATGTTCACTACATTGTAGAGGTGACAGCATTAAGTTCAGCAGTCTCAGAAGACTTGCATGCTTTAATTCTCAGCTATTTTAAGACTGGCTCACACCAGCAGGAAACATGCATTTTTTCTTCTCCCTCAAGCCTTTAGTCAACACTTGTTCTCACTTATGCAATTAATCTATTTTGATAATGCGTGTTCTTATAGATAGTTTTTCATTGGTTTGTTATTATTTATCACGCAGAGCCAATGGAAACAAGGTCAGAACACAAAGGGCTGCTTCCCACCTACAGAAGTGTTCTACAGTTGTTTATCTTGATGTTAAGTAATCAAAACCTGGAGAAACAAACCAAGACAGCCTTAAAACCACAGCAGTATAAGCCTGTATTTCTTTGTGCAGATGTTGATTCATGCTTCACCCTGGCCCTCTTTCAAATATTAAAAATCATTCTAATATCAGAATGAAAGAAATTACTTTTCCAAAGCCATACAGCTTCTCTAAGCCTGTCAGTCAGTTCCAATAAAGAGAAAGCCACAGGTATTTCGCACAGGAGCAAACCAATGATTGCTACTTTTTTTTTTAATTTAATTTTATTTTTCAGAAGAATGTGCAACAGGGCCCTGCAACAGCTATTTGTGGACTGATCTTTTTCACCTTCTCATAGAAAAGAGCTTACATATGTGTTGAGGAATATATCTTTTCCCTGATATTACTTCAATTAATATAATTGTAGATGTTCTCTTCATTTATTTTTAATACTACTAAGCACTTAATCTCAGTGGCATTGCTTGGCAGTTAAATCCTCAAGACATCAGTATTTTCAAGAAATAAGAATTATATATCCCCCCATGTGCTTCAACTTCTTGTATTCAGAAGGCTCTTGCCCCTACTTAACATATTAGCAGATGTCAGACAGTTCAAGTCAGAGAGCCCCTATATTTTTTGTCAAATAACAACAATAACACGTCTGGCTTGGTACCCAAGGAATGCAGTTTCATACATTAGAAACACTACCATTTCTGCAGTTCAAGTTTTATTGTTTCGGAATGGAGCTTTTTAGGGCTGCAGATGCATAAGTGCAGTGTGTAAGATACAGTGAAATAAGACTGCTTGCACTTTCAGAAGGTATGTTTGACTCTGGTGTAAAACTTTGAAGGACAATTCTTTGCATCTGGAAGGAATATGAGTTCTCACTCTCTGTTTTATCGTGTCTTCAGTGCTGTAAAGCAATATAACTTTGTCATTGTTTAAGCAAATTACACTAGCGTGATGTGAGTAGCTCTATTAGTAAACGGGCAAGGCTTTGAAAACATCAAGGAGGCAAAATCCTTTGGGGAGCTTTAAAGCAATTCCTGTTGCCTGGAAACTGCCTTTTTTTTTGTTTGTTTGTTTATCTTCAGAGTGACTAAACCATTTTATGTCTGGCTTCAAAGAAGAAGAGGAAGGAAAGAAAGCAAGAAAATGTGCTTTAAATGTTAAAATGTTGTGCCCTGCTTTGAGCAGCAAGGGGTTAATGGGACAGAGTGAGATTCAGCTGGAGGTCCCGAACAGAGCATCTAAGGAGCTGAACAAAGTCCCAGAGCTATGTCTGGCCTTCAAGTAAAGGTGAGTGTTAGGTGTTTGCGTAAGCGTGGTTCTTGTGTCCCACTCCAGCAACCCACCTTGCCTCATGGGCCTCTCTCACCTGCTCCTGTTGTCTCCAGGTTGTCCCTAGAGTGGGCCATATGCTCCTTCTAGAGGATTTTCATCTTCATTTTGAGGCTTCTGGAATCTTTGTTTTCTTTATTTTCAGCCTGTTTCTTTTACTTAGTATGTGTGGGCCAAAAAAAGGGTCTGGGTTAATCATGGGCCTCACCAGGAGGTGAGGGGAGGTGCAGGAGCAGGGCTCAGTGTAGCACCCCAAACCATGCAGGGGGTGGCCAGGTGAGGTTTGAGGATTGCATTTGAGGAGGTGGGTCCTTCTTGGTCCTCAGCCTGGATGTAGCAGCGGGTCTGAAAGGAAAGGTGGAAAACATTTGTGTTGGGGAAGGCACTGGGCGGGCTATGAGCTGTGGCAGGTCCCATGTGTGCTCCCACCTTGTTTCCTCTTGCTCTCTCCTTGCCCTTAGCTTTCATGGGCCATCATCTACTCTTGGTGTAGTGCACATCCTTACCCTCGCTAGTGCTCTGGCCTCTGGGCCATTGCTGTCTTCTCATGTGACATTTTGTGTTTTTCCTGAATATGGTTGGGCTAGGACTCCCACTGCAAGTAATGAGGCAGCTTTGCTAGACATGGGACCGGGGCATGGTTTGCTGCCCCAATCAGGAGTAACCGAGATTGCAAGGAGCATTTTAGTTCTTATTTTGAGTATGGCTCTAGTGGTTGTCCTTGTTCAAGGAGGAAAAGACGAAGGGAAAGTAAACTTTTTTTTTTTTTTTCCCCCTTTAGTGCACTTAACAACTTAAGTACAATGACCTTCTAGTAAGTTTGATTAATGAGCACCCCTGATGCTACATGAGTCTACAACACGAGCTGGGGACTAAGTGCCACAAGTGATGCGAGTTAGAAGATTAGGCCATTGACCAGGTCACAGCTGTTGTAAATAAACAGCCAAGACACAGTAAAGCTAGTCTGACTCTGTCTTGAAAAGCTCATGTTGTCTGGGAGGGGAGTGCTAGAAGAGCATCTGGTGGCGCAGGTCTCTGGAGCTTCAAGGAGCCTTTCTCTCTTGCCATGTGGGACACCGACTTGTGCCAGACTGACTTGCCCTGTGAGTGGAGTCTTAGTTTGGGTAGTGTTGAAATGCCTGTCTCTTCCCAGTGAGATGTTGTTAGACTTTATACATGCTCATAGCATGTTCATTGCTTATTCCCTCTTGAAATAACTTCTGGAGCTCTGTATATGGTATTGCAAGAACTATTAAGCAATGTTTTTCTGTTTGTTTGTTTTCTCTTTTCCTGAATAACTTATTTGCTTACCCTAGTAATCTTGCATGGTTTGAAGGACTGGCTAGATAAAAGCAAGCTTTAAGTAGATGTAGATTACAAACCTAAACATATCTTTGTATTAAAGGCTAGTGAATTCATCTAAAAAGTGGACGGCCTTATTCTATCTTATCCAACAAAACTGAATCAGTTTTTTACTATCTCATAGCAAGTATGTTTTCATTTTAGATAAAGAAACCAATGAACAGCATAACTGTATTTTGGTTCCTATCACTGCAGTTGAGCTCGTCAAGGCCTGCTGATAATTGAATGTTAAATAGGATTTAAGCAGATTGGTGTTTTAGGTGAAAAGAGAATACCCAACGTAATACATGCTACTTCAGTGTTTTGCTTCTGCAGCTCTGGTTATTTGTCAATTTAAAGTGTTTGCGTCAAACTTATGCAAATACTTGAGTCTTTGGTGGTCTGATGGGAGACATTGCGGAGAACTTCTGGTCCACTTAGATAAGTCTTTATATTCTTTTTGTAGTATTTGACCATCAAAACATGAAGGATCTCAAAGGGGCCTATCTCCATATAAGATGTGAAAGGTGCTTTCAGGACTTAGATGGAGCTGGTGTTTCTATGCTGTAGAAAATGGTAAAGCAAGACATTATTCCAGACCAGCTCAGATGTCTTGTCCTTGTAAGACAGGGACATTTTGTCAATGCGTAAAAGAGTGTCTTCTGGCAATGCTGGAAACTAATGGCTGATTCAGAGTTGTGTAGTTTCTGTTTCAGGATTTAATCAGGCCTCCTGAATGTGATTGTGTGTCAGATGAGAGGAGGGTTGTTTCTTTTATGAGCTACATATATTTTGAAAAAACAGTGTTGAAAATGCCATGCTGGGGATAAGGCAATTGGCAAAAGGTTTTTCTGTTAGCAGTGGGTGTGTTTTATTTCTAAAGTCAATACACTTTAAAGCATGGAGATTTCATTTATTTTTAACGCATTATTCTCATTAATATCACCAAGGGCACCCCAGGAGAAAGTATGGCTTCATTTCTGGCTCTTGTAGTTATACTGATTGCTGTTGCAGCTTATAAAACAGGTTCTTCTGTAATGTGTGTTGCTATGATTTTTTTTTTTTCTCTTGTATTTACTGAGATGAGATAGGCGATTTATCTGCCTGATATCTTGATAGACTCATGCTTGCTGTTTGCAGGGTTTGATTCAGTTTTCTTTGGAATTAAGTGTTATCTCCGTGGTTTCCAAACCACACAATTGTGTCCAAAGTTTAACAATCTTTGTGATTGTTTATACGTGGGCGATAACTGGTTAGAGTATATCTTTTCATTTTGTGCTGTAAAAAGAACTTTGTTCTGTCTGATTTAGCAGGCTCTGATCTGTGAGTGTCAAAATAAAATACTGTGTTAAGCAGCTGCTTAACTAATTAGATTAACATCTCTGTTTTCTTCCTGCATGGGGCAGGCAGAATCCTTACAATATAATTTATAACTTACCATAATTTTAAAAACGCCTATCTGGTGCTTTTTTGTTGTTGTTTGTTTGTTTTATTGTTTGATGCCTCAGACAACTGCTAATCTATTGTTTTTTTGCATATTCACAAGGCTTTTGTGTCACTACCCGCTGTGTTGAGTAGACTGGGGAAATAGCCAAGAAAACAGAAAAACTAGATGTGAGCATACTGTCTCTTTGACCTCCCTCAAAAACACTTTCCAAGTCATCAAACCTGTAGTTGAAAACAGTTAAGACTCTGAGCATTATAGGACAGCTTGGACATGGATGGGACCTTCCTGCTTGTGTTGAGCTTGTACTGTGTGATACAATTTTTTTTTTAATTTTTTTTTTTTTTGTGCTTGCTACTAAAAACTTCCATTGACCTCTGTGATGGATGGGACAGTTAAGTCCTGCTGCTCATATCCTCCTAGTTGCTCTTACCCAGCAAAATACAATTTTTGTAATGTAAAACATTAAGGAAACTTAGAAGAAAGATGAGATATAAAACTCCAAGAGGAAAATAGGGCGGTTTGTGAGTGAGCATCAGGGAAAAGGTTTGAGGAAAGACTCCCAAAATTAAAAAGAAGAAAACAAAAGGAATTAAGACATCTTGATAGTTTTTTAAATGAATCTCTTGGTATCTTTTCCTCTTTTGAGACCTGTTTTAGTTCAGATTCTCTTTAAATACAGAGAGGATTTAAAAAGGTCAAAACCAAACTGAAGCTGTCTCCAAGATGTCAAAAGACTTCCAGTTGCTGTGAGTTGCATTGAAATTTTAAAAAAGTGAAATAAATGTTTAAGTTGTGCTGCTCTGTCCACCCCCATATTTTCACTTTCTCTGAATTCTGCAACTGATTCTGATAATTTTCCTCTTAACATGAAAAAAACCTTCCTCACTTTTGATTCCTTCCCTAACTCCTGTTTTTTTAAATATATATTTTTCATAAACTTTAAGTAAGATCAATCTGAAGAGCAGTTTTGTTGGATAAAACTTTCCTAAAAGTGTGTGACGGAGATAGATGAAAATATTGAGTTTCTGAAACACTGGGTGATCTCCCCCCCCCGCCCCTGCAGTTTGCAGAATGTTAATTGCAACTGATAATGAAGCAGACCAGGCTAATACACTTTTCCCATATTTACCATCAACCTTTCTAGAGTTTTGAAAGATTTTTCAGAGAAGTTGGATTATAATGATATGCCTTGGAAAGATGCAGAGGGCTCTAATACTCTCTGACTTTTTTTAATGGTCAACATGATAGATTGGTTTAAAATTAATGTTGGAAAATGTGAATTTGCACAGCTACTTTGATGTAAACTGCTAGTTATAAAGTTTTTTAAAAAAATCCTTATTAATCTCTTAAGATGTTGGAAGCATCCAATTCGTGTAATGCTTAGTTTAAAAAGAAAGTGCACAAAGCATTCAATTTCTTTTACTTGAAAGAGTCTTTTAACCATTGGGATGGTTATTTTACCTTGGCAAGTCTTTCTGGCATCTTGCACAATTTGCACATGCTCTATAACTTGTATTAATAAGCAGCCTAGCCAATTCTACATTTTAGTCATTTTTCAAATTTTTGTCTATTGCAACTGAAGACTGATTGATTGGGTCTACATGTTGTGTTGTTAGTTTGCTAAGCCTACAGTCCTTTAGTATTGTTGAGCCCAGAGCTGCAGTCACAAAACTAATAGCTTTGCATTCTAGCAATGTCTTTCAATCTTCGAAGATATTTCCTAGCTTTGGTGCTGAAAGTGTGGCTTATGTTGCATAAACAGAATTGAAACCAAAATATTTTTTTGGAGAGAATGCAAAAAAGTTTAAGCAGAAAGTAAAAGTTAACTATGCAAAGTATGAACAAGATCTTAGCAAATATTAAAAAGATAGACATAACACGCAAAAGCAGGCTTTGAATGGCATAGCACTTTCTTTAATGTGAAAAAAAGAAAATTTCTTTTACCATCCTGCCTCTTGCTCTGTTTTTATATGCAAAGTAACCTTTTCTATGACTGGAGGACTGTCTGGTATGAGGACCTTCCACTGCTATAAAACCAGCTTAGTTACTGTGTCTGCTGTCATTTGTCCTCTGGAAAAATAGGCATTTCTGAAGAGCAGCCAGTTTTTAAGCATTCTTAAAAGCAAGTTATAAGGAGAGGTAATATCTCATCAAGGCTAAGGAAGGGATGTATCACCTGCTTGTCTGCTTTATCACCTGTGCCAGCTATGTAAGACATATCACCTTTCCCTATAAATCCTGTATCGATTTTATCTCTAGAATTTGATAGTGTTACCTGCAGTTACAAGATTTCTCTTCAGAATGATGCAGCTCAAGAGACAGAAGCCACTTCTATGACTGCAATGAGAGTGAGTGTTCTGGTGCATTAAATGAGGCCCTGAACAGTTTGACTTCCAGACTTTTGAGGTCAAGTCAAATTGTCCTGAACCAAAACCCTCACTTGGGAAGTGAGGAAAAGGAAATATAAGATTGCCCCAAATTCCTCATTTGCTCCACAGCTTCTTAGGACAGTCACTTAGGAGCAGTGCTGGAAACTTGCTTTAGAAAATAAATGCCAAATAAAAGCCTGTTGCTACAGTCCCTCTTTCCTTGGTGTCAACAATATACTTGGCACAGATATCTTTCAACCCACTCAGACCTGACATGTAGCATTCAGTTAATCCCTTTGCAATGGAAAATATAGCAGAGAGAATCTAATGCTAAGCTACAGCTGCTACTGGCCAAAATTCATAGTAAGGCAGATACTTGAAACAGTATTATGGAAGTCTTTGGAAAGTAACATTTTTGGAGAAAGAAATAAGTAAGAAACAAGAGTGAAATGGTTGAACTGTGGGATAGCAGAGTGAGTGCAAACAATAGCCTTTGAACAAATGAAAGAGCTTGACTGTGTAACTAAATAGATACATGCTGACTTGTTGCTATATGAATTGTCATGTATATGCCAGCAAGAACTTTTCCAACTCTGGATGCCACAATAATGCAGAAAACTTACTTTTCAACTGTTTCTAACATAGTTCAGTATCTACCAACTGCCCTCAAAATAACCCGTTTAAGGTTTTGGGTTTTTTTTTTTTTTTAAAAAAAAAAAGCCTCTTGCCTAGAAAAAGAAAGCAAGTGGTATTAAAGAACAGAATGTGTCTCATTGTTTACAAGCATTGCTTCAGGAAAAAAACTTGCTGTCTGCAGAGTGTATGTTAACAAGGTTGCTGTCTTCAGTGGTGGGGGAGGCAGAACAAAAAGCATGTCAACCTCTGATCAAAGTATTTCAGTAGCTTCTCTTAATGTTGTGCTGCTGAGCACGATACCATCCGAAGGCTGACTTTGTTCTCCCAGTAGCCAGGGAGTGATGGATAATTGTTCATAGATGATGCAAGGGAATCCATTTGGAAATTGTCTGAGATGCAGTAGTGGCTATATTAGTTATTTGCTGGAGAAACAGATTTTTATTAATGTTACACTGATGATCAATTGTTTAAATTCATTATGATTATCATTTGAAGTCTTGCTTCATTGGTATATTAAGGGGAAAAAAAAAAAACTTTCAGTGTCTGATTTTGTCTAAAGCATGAACTGGTATGGAGAGGGTCAAACCCTGCACCTTGTCTACTGAAGGCAGGTGACTGCAAGAGAGTAGGTTTAGGCCTTCCTAAAATGTTACTAAATTTGTAAAATCAGGGTCATTCAAGACTTTATCAACGCTGTTTTTATACCAAGCAAGAATAATGCCTCAGAGTCTGGCATTTATGGATCTGTGTTTCCTAACCTCTCTCCTATCGGTCCTGGAAGGTAGATAAGTGGACAGAAGCTTGAAGAGTCCGGATTTAATAAAAAGCTAATGCTTTTGTCAAGGTCCTAACTCTTAACTCTCATTCACATACCATTCATTACTGTTTGCTGCACAGTGAATGCTCTTGTGATGGGTTTTTGCTTGTGACAAGGTGAGGTAATGACTCATTTTTAGTGTTCAGATATAACTCAATATTGGTTAGTCTATAGCTTAGCTCCAAGGCTCCCTGGGAAGCTGCTGTCCTAACAGAGAAAATGGTAAAATCCTTGCCCTTTTCTGATTATACAGCATTATGATAGAGGCAAATTAATCTGTCCATTTGATTTACTTAGGCTTATGGAGCACAACCTTTCTTTTTACCTGTTTTAATTGTATGGGTATTTTTTTTTCTCCTTTTAGAGGCAAATAATTCTCTTGCACATAGGTAACTGTGTAGAAATCCTCCCTTTTATTTCCCTTCTTCTGTGCTCCTCCACTTTATTTATCCTGTTTTCCCCCATTTTGCTATAGAGTGAGGTAGAAAAGGACTCAATACAAAACTAGTTTCTACTATAGTAGAATACGGAGTTTTAATATTCTACACATAAAATTGGAATTTTGAGCTATTGATATTCATGATGGCCTTCAATTCGCAGCAAGTCATTTTTGAATATAGGATTTTGACCGAAAGCAACCTGTGAAAAATTATATTTCTAAAACTGCGTTATAGTGATTTATTCATGAATAAAGCAAATACAGTATATATAGTACTTTACTAAAAACTGTGAATAAACTGACTCTTTTCTGTAAATTAGAGAAGCTAAACAAAACCTCAAGGTGATAAATGTTATTACAGTTTATATAAATTAACACAGGACAAACACAAATTCAGTGAAAACTCAGTGTAAATCACATTTATTGTCTTTGAGTTAACTCAAAGCATTCTACTGCTGTTTGGGACACTCATTATTCATCTTTAAGGTCTTCATGCACTTATATAAAACAGCTATATTTATTAAGTTCTTTTAAAAAAAAAATTACAATCGTGGTGAAAAGACCAATATATCTTGCTAATGACTTATGTGGAGAAAATCGGCTTAAAACAAATTTGTTGTCTTGGGTATATGCTGGGAGCAAACTCTGACAGATTTTAAAAGTTTCTTTGGAGATCACCTAAGGTGATTCTTGGAAATCAGTTTACAACATAGATTATGTGTAACTATGTTTAAATGGATGAACAATGGCATGTGGTAAAATTGTATATATTGGATGTGACTAATTTGAGGGTTTTTTTAAAGTCATTCTTATGGAAGTGTTATGTATATGCTCAGTCACAAATAGGAGTAGTATGTATAGTGCTATGAATATTTTAAAGTGTTTATTGATTGATGAGATTTTCACTTTTAATGGAGTATGTAGCTTAAGTATGTGTAATTTGCTGTTTTGGAAGCTGTGAGGGGAACTCTAAGGAGATAAATATGCAATGAGCTGTAGACTTCTTTCCCTGCTGCTGATTTTTTTTAACATCCTGGATTTTTGTAAGGCAGGGTCTGATTCTGTATATTTATTTACAAAAGCAAAATGGTGCGGGTCAAATGATCATGCAGGTTCAGCTTGACAACAAGCTGTAACAAACATTCCTGTTGATGGCTTTAGTAACTAAGGATGGTTAAAAATGAAGTGTCCACATCAAACTCACGTTGCGTGTGCTGGAAGGAGAAGGAGAATAAGGTGGAAAACTGGTGCACGAGTGGGAATTGAATCTTTTCCATGCACACTTCAGCCTTTTGGTATCAGTGTTCTGATTGTCCCTCTAAATGCTGCTCATGACAACATCTGGAGCTTCTTGATTTCTCACTTGAGATGAAACATTTAGAGGAGGTAGAGCCTTTAGGAATGCTTAATTAAAACATGCACAAACACACACATGCACAAAAAATGCTCCTGGGATAAGTTATAGCAATGTTGTTACTTTTAGTTATATTCTCAGTCTGAGTAACACACATGCTGAATAGAAAAGAGAATAGGGCTTTATTGGTGGAGAACATCAAATGAAGAAATAAAAGCTTATCTGAACTGCAAGATAAGAATATAGCACTTATTCTGACAGGAATGATTAGCAGTTTTCAGTCTGTTGTGGCCTGTAGTGTTTGTTTTCCATACAAACTTGAACATCAGGAAAAGAAATGAAAGCCAGTCTTAAGTAAATGCTATTATTGTATAAGATCCTAAAATGAACTTTTTTTTTGTATTCCTGATGTGTACTTTGGCTTATGACATCAAAAAATGTGAAGTATGGGAGAAAAGAGTATTTTAATAGATCTGCCCCTCAGAGTGATTGTTTCAGTTCTGCGAAGAACTTTGATGTTTAGCATTCCAGCTGCAGAACTTGCCAGTCATATCAGTAATAATAATGAATGCCACAGCATGCATTTAATTAAAGTCGAGCTCTGCTGGAAATGCAAAGACCAATAACATCTCAAATGACAAGGCAAATGAAATTTGTCACCTTAATTTGTAAATGATCAGCTTTTCATAATGAAATCTTTCTTTTGAGGATAAGTCACATGGTTGTGCAAAGTTGATAGCATTTTTGCTATAGAAAAAATGAATTTCTGAAAGTCATCAGGCTTGCTTGACTACCAGGAACAGTTTTATGTTGAGGAAGGGCAAGAAAAAAAAATGCATTGGTTAATGCGTACCATAACGCAAACCAATTAACCAATCAAAATTATGACAAATCAAATACTCATCAAAGATTGTCTTATTCTGAAACTTAATGAAGGGGGTGAAGGATCAAGTGACAACACTGGTTTTTTTCAGTCGGTAGCAAAAATTATTCATTTTATCAGGAAGAATTTTGGGGCAGGATTATTCTCCTGGGAAGAAAGGAAGGTGAGTGATGCCTTCTAGACCCTGCAGGCCTTAATCAGGTGCTGATGTTGCGCACTGGGGGAGCTGTGTAGGAAGCTTTAAGGCATGTTCATTTGGCAAGCCCTGATTATCCAGCTGAGCTTCTCTGTCTTGAATTGCAGAGTTAAGAGCTGAGACCACCAATAGAAAGGGATGGTAATATAATCCCATCTGAATACTCAGTGGTTAGAGTGCATGAGATTTTAGCTCAATTTCCTTCTTCCACCTGGGGATTATTTAAATGAAAATTACCCTCCATCTAGCCAGATGTCTCAAAGCTTTTGGGCTATCTTCTTAGCAGCCTTGCCAGTCCTGGTGAATGCCCTTGTCACAGCAAACTAAATCTGGCCTGTGCTTGCTGACCAAGAGGACACCTATGTGTCAGGGTGAGGTTGGGGCAGTCCAGCTGGTTCAGCATCTATGTTGTTGCCTTAATACATTAAGGCACTGGAGCAAGGTTAACTAGCCAGAGTGAAACACCATGTAGGTGCTCTACCAGGGTGACTAATTAGCCTGCTGTGAGTGTGGTGCTTAAATGTTTGTTGTTTCTGAGATCAGAACTAGCCTGGATATCATTACAAGGTACCATTTTATTCCTTGAGATGCAATTTGAGCCACAATCTTCAGACTAAAATGAAATGCAACACATTTTTTTTATGTATAAAAAAAGATGAAAGCAGCTAGAGGTTAGAAACCCTTTTCATTTTATATGTGATTCTAATATCAAGTAAAAGCAGGATTTTTAACTAAACCCTCTATGCTTTTTACATAGATGTATACTAAATGGTCTGTTGAAATTTCTGCTATTTATTAAGAGGCTTCTTAATCTGGCAACTTCTTGAAAGCTCTTGCTATTTTACAGGACTGAAGGATTATTTATTTATTTTACTAAAATATCTATCATGCAACTTATGACATTTGAAGCCTTCTGTGAGCCTCAAATTTTGTCCTGCATAAGGTAACTCTTGAATACAGTCAACTGCCTTATGGCTGTTATTTTAGACAGCGGTAAAAGTTTTTGAAGGAGTACTTATCACATGGTAAGGGAGACTTGGGCTGAACAATAGCTGAAATTATCTAAAATCAAAATTTTTGTTTCACATTTCAATTCTCAAATTCATTTACAACTAAGAACCTCATTGATTGGTTTAAACTTCCATGTCCTACTTACTGTGTGGTAGAATAGTTTACAAATTTTCATTTTCATGTCAGCCTCACTCTTCAGGCTGGTAAGCTTGAGTAGAGGTTTAGGTCTGTAATAAAATATAAATACTTGTAAGAGTGTTTAGGGCACTAGTGTAGTGTTAGTATGTGTAACTTGATATATATATATATGCGTATATATATATCCAGTTTGCAGTCAATGGTGCATTTTTTTTGCGTGCTCAAATGCATCCATTTCTGAGTGAATGTGGCTAAGTTGTTTGTTCATTGTGCCAGCCAGGCCCCGTGGCTATGTCTAGTTGCATGTACTTCACTCTTGGATTAAAATGAATGTTTTTGCTTGGATGTTTTAGTAATCTGTATGATACAGTATGCAGCAGAATGGACTTTTGAATAGTTTCAAGGGGCTATGGGCTTGCCTGTAGCTTAAGGATATTTTTAAAATTTTACAGGAGATGATAAAGAAGATAGATTCTAATTTGTCAGTTGGACAACTTATTACTCTGATGATGGATTTGGTGTTTTAATCATTTATCCTGACATGTGAAGCAAAAATTAGCTTATTAGAAGCTTAGGGAACCATTCTTTCTGCTGCTTCTAATGTCAGCAATAACTCATCATTTTCTTTTCTTTTTTAAAACAGTGAATTTCTTTTTGCAAGGTCAAATTCAGTCATTCAGATTTTCTTCTATAGTTTTTTTTTCCTCTTTTCCTTTAAAAATATATTTAATGAAACAGCAGTATTTCTAGGGCACTGGCTGAATTAATATGGCAACCTGATTGAGCCAAATTTTTACTAGTGACTGATCATGAACTCTTGCTCTGTAAGCTACAAATTGTTCTAGACACATTTGGATAATAAATCAAAGTCTGAAAACTATAAGTGGCATAGAAGCTAAAGGCATGGAAGAGTGTACTTTAGCATGCAAATGAGGTGGTATAATATTAATATGGAAATAACTGGTTTTGAAAAGAACAAAAGGGGAGTGGATTTTTTTCAGATGGAAAGCTAATACTAACTCAGAAGAGTCAGGGCACTAATAACGTGGGAATATGGACATTTGTACAGATAGTTTGGTGTTAATTGGTTTAACTCTAAGTGTTCAAAGTGGATATATCCCAGCCCAGCTTCCAGCATTCATCGCACCTCAATCCTTGTGGCTCATGAGGGAAAACAAGGATGTGACTGGCAATGGTTTGGTAAGGCAGGCCAAGTGACCCAGGAACATCATGTCCAGATGGAGGGGAGGTCTGTCAAAGCTGAGCATCTCTCCTTTTCATAGGCAAAAGGATACAGAGTGAGAAGTGATTTTTTTTTTTTAATTATTACTTTTTATTTTCTTTTTTAAGAAGTGTTTCTTCATTCTATCTTTCCAATCTCTGTGAATTTGTGGGGCAAGGGAGAGTTGGGTCCTCAGTAGCTAAACTAATACTCCTTTGTCTCTGTGCTCTCCTAGCTCCCAGTTATTCCTACCCCCTTGTCTGATTTTCCTAAGGTGTGCTGAGGAGTGAGAGATCAGGAAGGCTTTCTACCCATACATGCATGTGTTATTACTGAAGCACTTGTAAAACAAATGCATCTATTTTGCATTTGTGTATACCCTGAACAAGTTTGGTCTAGAAATCTGAGCAAATGGCAACTGGGATGCAAGCTTTTTTCTGTGTATGCTTTTTTCTTTTTTTTATCTTCTCTCCAGAGAATAGTTATGTGATTATTGTGACATATTCCAAATTTTTGTATCATTTTTCATGTTGTCCAGGGAGCCCTGCTATCTTCTTGGTAAATGAAATGTCATTTTTAATAGGATTTAGGAGTTTATGTGAATAATGATCTTGGAGGCTTCTTGAAGGAAAACAAATTTTCCTGAATAATATAGCAGTTATGTACAGATATTTACCAGAGGTGTGGGGATGTGTGGGAGACATCTGTCAGGGAAAACAAGCATTTCCCAGAAGAGCAAGACCTATTTGACTGCAACAACGACCTTTAAAGATAAAATTAGAGTAATACCCAATCAGTTGACCCCAAAACTTCAATTAACCCAATCTAATATTTGCTAACCTAGATATTGTTCAAACTGCACACATATCACTATGAAAGCATAATCATAATGTTGTCTATTACACTTTTGAAAAGGCAGGCACCGTTTTCTTGATAATGGCTTAAAGTCTGAATAAATACATGGATATACTACAGTAATGAGAGTAAAACGGTTGTTTAATTCTTTTAAATGTTTATGAACATTCAATTTGTACAAAATGAGCTTTTAAAGGAGAAGGAAGACATCCATGATACCTCTGAGGACTCTGGGAAGATCTCATGATGCATGTAGACACTATGGGGCTGTTCCTCCTCAGGTATGTTCACACTGCAGAGGTCTTTGTGGGCATATAGCCTGACTCAAAGTCTTTTGGTGGTCGTAGCCTGAGTTTCACCATTATCCAAAGTACAACAACATGACCATACCTGGATCTTGGTGTTAATGTCCTTCTCCATGAGTCTCCCAGGTCTTACCTGTAGTTTAAGTACTTGACAGTGCAAAATGGCTTGTCTGCGTGGACTCAGCACTTCTGAATGCCTTGACCCAGCACAACTGTAGAGAACCAAGATTCTTCTAAATCATCCTTTGTCTTCAGCATGATAGTGTAGACAGTCAGCTGTAGAGCTAATGT